>QODF01000054.1:1254821-1339311 GCA_024372805.1 Oostethus manadensis | reverse complement strand
ACACACACACACACACACATATATATATATATATATATAAAACTTCAAATTTTGAAAAGTGACCTTAATTATCTTCTATTCATCCATTCATTTTCTATTCCGCTTATCTTACTACCATATATTTCCAGATCTTCATTCCTATCCTTCATGGGCTGGCGCTTGCAGTAAAAGAATGTTCCTTTGACAGCGACAACTTTAAATACCCCCTCATGGTAAGAAGATGATGCCTTAGTTCTATTTATAGTACAAGGTAAACTTCTGAATTAGCACAATTACGATGTAGGTAGTCCAGATGGGATCAATGTGATGTTGGCAGCTAGTCAGCGTGTCTTAATTGCTTGAAAGTTCTGGGCCTTATGACATTATGTCACATCTACATGGTTAAATATCAAATGTATAATATTCTCATTGTGCTGCTCCTTCTCTGGTTAGCGTACTTTTACCTGAAATTCAATATATCTGAGCATGTTATTCTCTATTTTGTCAGGAAAATATACCATCACACATTCCTTATCTTTCATTCAAAAATAAAATCAATGAGTTAAGCCTAAATATTGATTTCTATAATGTTTCTTTTGTTTGTGCAGGCATTAGCTGAGCTTTGTGAAATCAAGTTTGGAAAGACTCACCCTATGTGCAGTTTGGTAAGTGCAGAGCTAACCGATGCTTCATTATGTCTTTGAGGCCCAGATTGCTCTGTTAGGCCTTGTATTTGCAAGGTTAATGGCTTCCAGTCAAAGGTTTCCTGGGGGACTTGAGCGGCAAGACAAAACTGGATGACTAAGCTCTGGAGCCCCATCCAGACAAAGACGATCCGAGGCCTAAACGCACAAATACTTTATCAAATTTGAGCATCATCCAGACGAAGCTGGTGTTTTCAGGGGCTGTTAACAAACACTTTTGAAAACGGGTCCCAGAGTGGAAAGATTTGTAGACGCCGTTTTCGCTGCTCAGTAGTTACTGCCTCCTCCCAGCTTCTATGAAAACGTTTTCAGAGTGTCACAGCGCCACTGACAGGTTTGGCATATGTATTACATAATTTTCACTCATTTTGAGTACATTCATATGGACGTGCATATTTTCTGAACTAGCTCCATCTCTACAGAAAATGTTTTGGAAATTATCAGCGTTCTGTCTTCGTGTAGATGTAGCCCGTTTTCCTTCTCTGCATTTTTCTTCCTCCTAATCTTGACTTGATAGTCAGTTTAAAAACACATCCTTTTCAAGGGATTTCGACCTCCTGGATTTCAGCCTTGAGTAGTGGGGATACTGATATTTATCCAATACCAACACAAATCAAACAAATTATTTATTTTGTAGTGTGGAATGTTGGAAAAGCACAAATTTTGATGTTTGATATAAAAATTGCCACACGGTAGACTAATGGTTAACATGTGGGTTGGGTTCAAATCTCTAGCCGCAACGTCTTTTTACTACAACCCGGCAAACTAGTGCTCCTTACTACTTAGTTAGCGCTCTAGCAAACGCTGTTGTTGTGATCACATGGGCTCTAGCTGGTTGCTGCTGGATAGACGTGCTGAGGCAAAAGTCTGGAATTGACTGCTTGTATCGGAGTGCCAGTATTGGAGAATTGAGATGCAGGCTGATATAATCTGTTCAGTTTTTTTTTTTTTTTTTAAATCAATATCGGATTGAGAAATTCCTGTAAAATACTGTATATGTAATGTTGCAAAAGTAGGCTTGAAAATGATGGTGGCTTCTTTCCATAGGTAACGTCACTTCCTCTTTGGTGTCCTAAACCCCTGAGCCCAGGATGCGGCAGGGAGATCCAGAGACTGTCCTACCTTGGTGCCTTCTTCAGCCTCTCTGTGTTTGTTGAGGATGATGTAAGTACACAGCTCAAGTATACTTACTTTCCACTTTCATTTACATTTCCAAATGAATGTCTCTGTACTACTAATACCAGATAATAAATCAAGCACAAAATACATTCTCATTCATACTTTCAATGTCCTTTAGACCAAAGTAGGAGACAAATATTTCTCTGGTCCAGCTATCACCATGGAGAACACAAGAGTTGTCAGCCAATCTTTGCAGCACTACCTGGAGTCGGCAAGGGTGAGTTGTTTCCGCCTGGCTGTGTTAGCTTTCTGCATAGATTCTCCTTTTAATGTGTAACATAATGTAATGTGTTGAATTATGTATCTTATAGGGTGATCTCTTTAAAGTTCTTCACAACATCCTACTAAATGGAGAGACGCGTGATTTAGCTCTTAGTTTCATGGCAGCTGTAGTCAACTACAATGTGAAGAAAGCCCAAATGCAGGTGGGTTTCATAACATTATAATACATCAAATTGGAGTTGTGCCCATCTCTACTCTTCCTGTGATTTGTACACTTATCCTTTTTTGACAGACACATACAGGTGTTAGTTTAACAATACAGTGGTGCCTTGGCTAGCATCATTAATCATTTCCAGAAAGTCTGACTCAAACCAAAATGGTAAAAATGAACCAGGTTTTCTTCCTTTTCTCTTGGAAAATAATTTATAATATAATTAATCCATTTTGGACGGAACGATGGATGAGTGGGTAGCATGTTGGCCTCACAGTCAGGAGATCAGGGTTTGAATCTCTGTTGGGCATTTCTCTGTGGAGTTTGCATGTTCTCCCCCTGCGTGCGCGGGTTAGTTTTCTCCGGGTATTACGGTTTGCGCCCACATTCCAAAAACATGCATGTTAGGTTAATTGGCAATTGTAAATTGTCCATTACAGTGTGATAGGCTCCAGCATACTTGCAACCCTAATAAGGATAAAGCGGTATAGAAAATGGATGGATGGATTAATCCGTTTTAGACATTGATTGTTTGGTTTATTTTGAGCCACAAAATTAACACACACCGTTCAATGCTGTGCACACTGCATAAACCAAATATATAGATATGAATGTATGTATATACGTACATATACACCGAATCCACAAAACATACTGTAATCAAACACAGTGATTGACACCTAAACATTTAACATAAAGCACATAGACAATAATTATATTTTTACATACAGAAAATGATGCAAAAATAATTACAAATGACAACTGAACATTGAACTTAACTGTTACATAATTTTACTAAGTGGGGGGGAAGGAGAGCTCCCTTCCATGCTTGAAAGGCAGTCCCCCCTTTTTTTAATTTTTACTGTTACTGCTTTCATGTTGTACAAAAATCTATGCTTAGAGGTCTGTTTAAACCTTTTCATCATGCAGTTTTCATTTAAAAAAACAATGTCACAAACATGACACATAACATAGAGAAATGAACATTTAACATCATTTTACTTGTAACAGACACCCTTGGCGAACAAAACAACCAGAAAGAGAAGGGATGGAGGAGTTTGGAGGCACGTTTGTCTACAGTTGCAAACAAACCATCCCTGAGAGTGCTTTGTATGCCTGGTGTTTTTAAAATATATATTTTTGAACCAGCCTCCGCTTGGCTTAAATTCCAATAGACTGGTTAGCACAAACTCCAACCAAGGCAAAATTTCAGCATGAATCTTGGCTGTTAACTGGAAAATGCCCTAACTGGGGCAGACGGTAACCGAGGTATCATTGTATGTTATGTTGTTTTGTTCTTTTCAGTGGAGTAGAACAGCATCACATGGGAGTGTTTATAATCTTAAGGTTTGCTCTCAATTCATCCTCCTTTTTTCTAGACTGATGACAAGCTGGTGACAACGGACGGCTTCATGCTGAATTTCCTGTGGGTGCTGCAGCAACTCAGCATGAAGATCAAGTTAGAGACAGTGGACCCCTTCTACATTTTTCATCCTCGTTGTCGCCTTGTCGTCAGCACAGAGGAGACGCGTCTGAAAGCCACCATGGAAGAGCTCAAGAGCTGGCTGTCTGAGCTCCGTGAGTGAGCATGGTCCGAAATGTGTTTGGATCACGAGAAGTGTAGATCAAAAGCATTTGTCACTAATCTGTACTGATATACTGATCTTCAGTGCATGTTTTTATGGATTCATAAAACGCAGTGAAACTGACTAGTTTTTTTTATGGACAGATGAAAATGCCACATATTTCTCAGAGCCCAAGTTTCCCACTGAATGTTTCTTCCTGACCCTGCACACCCACCATTTGTCCATTTTGCCTGGCTGCAGGCGCTACATCCGCAGGTTGCGGGCCATTCGTGAACTGAACAGGTACACACAGAAAATGCACATGGTGTAATTGTCATCTTCTCTGTTTTTTTTTTTTTTTTTAAACAGCCATTTCATTGTGCTTTTTATTTTACTATATTAGGACTGTTGAGGAGTTGAAAAATAGTGAAGGCCAATGGAAAGATTCACCACTGGCCAGTCGACACAGAGAAATGCTGAAAAGATGCAAAACTCAACTCAAGGTTTGTATTGTGATTTGCACAAGTTCTGTCTTACATTGATTGTTCATGTCTGTACAAGTACAGACACTCTCCCTCAAAGTATTGAGTATGTGGATAGAATTCCTATCTATCCTATCTATCCTTAAATGCTGGAACACACATTTTAACACAAAAGTGACCCCGATTACATGTATCCATTCCATGTCAGAAACTGGTTCGGGCCAAAGCTTGCGCTGACGTAGGCCTTCTGGATGAGAATCTGCTGCGCAGATCTCTCCAGTTCTACAGCACTGTCATTCAGCTCATTCTTCGTATGGTGGACCCGGCATATCCCAAGTAAGTGACGTCACACTTCTACTTGTTTGTTTTTGAGTTTTCTGCTGGTTGGTTCAGCCTTTTGTTGGATAAATTCATGTATAATTATTAGTGTAATATATTGTTAATCTGTGTATTTCCTCACAGCGTCACGTTGCCATTGAACCCTGAGATTCCCAAAAGCTTTGCTGCTCTCCCCGAATTCTATATTGAAGATGTGGCCGAGTTTTTGCTTTTTGTTGTTCAGTAAGTTCACTTGTATGTCCTTTTACTTTTCCTCTAATAAATGCATCACAATCAATTATATAGTATTTAGGATTAAAAAAACAAAAAAAACAGAGTAATTATTTTATGAAGTTTGTGCTGAGAACTAGCTTGCTTGCATAAATACGAGGCTATATTTACACCTAACAAACTACCTTGTCAGGCTAAAGGAGGTAAAATGCAAGGAGCATTTTTTGACAGCTTTTCATCTTATCATTCTTGTAGGTATGCTCCCCAGGTTCTATATGAGCCTTGTGTTCAAGACATCGTCACCTTTTTGGTAGTGTTCATCTGCAGTCAGAACTACATCAGGAATCCATACCTTATCGCTAAGCTGGTGGAAGTTTTGTTTGTCACCAACCCTGCCGTGCAGCCTCGCACTCAACGCTTCTCTGAGATGATGGAGAACCACCCATTGTCCGTAAAACAGTTGGTGCCCGCCCTTATGAAGTTCTACACTGGTGGGTTCCTCCTAGCGGTTGTTTTTTTTAAGGTTTTATAAAGAAATAAAAGTGGTTTGTGAGCGGTAATACATTTCTCCCGTCAGTGACACACACACATGCCAGTTTTTCACAGCTCATTCATTGTCTTCTGTGGCTAGATGTTGAGCATACAGGTGCCACCAGTGAGTTCTACGATAAGTTCACAATAAGGTACCATATCAGCACCATCTTTAAGAGTCTGTGGCAAAACATTGCCCACCACGGCACCTTCATGGAAGAGTTCAAGTGAGTGCAATTACAAGGCAGTTTTGAGTCCAAAAATAACACAAGGATTGTAGCTTGACTTGTCTTTTCATGCTCATTTCCCTTTAGCTCTGGCAAACAGTTTGTCCGCTACATCAACATGTTGATCAATGACACCACCTTCCTATTAGATGAGAGCCTTGAGTCTCTGAAGCGCATCCATGAGATTCAAGAGGAGATGAAGAATAGGGATCAGTGGGATCAGCTTCCCAGGGTTTGTACTCATTTTTACTGTCGTCTAGGAGCATAGCTTTTTTTCTTTATATTTTGCTTGCAGCTGCCTAACTACAATTTCTTTGTCAGTTTGTTTTTTATTGACTATTTTTCTTGAAATACAAACCGAGTGCTAACATGGCATTATTTTTCTAAGCATCCTATCAGTGTTTCCATTTTAGCTTCTCTTTCCTATATATTTTATCCTAGATAGATTCTTCATTTCCTTTCGGCTTATCCCTTCAGGGGTCACCACAGCGTATCAATTTTCATATATATTTTATATATATTTTGTCACTAATTGGATGTAAGTATTGTCGATTTGTTTTTGAATTGGGCCTCCTGCAGTTATAGACGATGCGTCATTTTTTTCCATTATGAATATTTAATCTGCTATCACAGTCCACTGACTACAGTTTTTAATACATGGTGTGCACAATTATTAGGCAAGTTGAATTGTTTTTTTCCATATCATTGTTATGCACATGTTCCAATTCCAGGCTGTGTGAACTTGAATGTTTACTGGAATAAAACTCTGGTGATATCTATTTGAGTAATAATGGAAGGTGTGACTTAGGGGGTTATATCAGGGGTGCACATGTTTTTCAGCATGTGAGGTAAAAATGACCCATTCAAAATAATCTACTTCCTAATATAAAAGTGGATATGTATGTATGTACGTATCAAGGCAACGTATATAAAAGGTTTTAGCAGTGGGCACCTTTTCCATTTCATCATGAAATAATAGTTGAACAACAGAAACTGTAGAAAACCATATTTCTATAGTGCCATCAAACAGTTGTTTTTCTCAAACAGAAGTTTTTTAACGTAGCTAGCCGCAACAAGTGAAATAACTTTTGTTATAGATTAAGGTGTCTTATTGCTGAGCTAGTTTATCATAAACCTACAAAATGAAGATGACATTTGTATTTTTGTGTGCCACTTGAGCATTTGACTGTCACTCGCCTATGTGATGTCATATGACCTTTACAAAGTGATGCTTGTAATGTGGGTAATGCATGCAACCGATCCACACTACCTTGTCATTCGCAATTGATGTAATGAGCACCCCTACCCTATTTCAAGGTGCACATTATAATTAAGCTTTTCTTTACCTCTGGCAAAGTGGGCAAAAAAAAATTTGACTGAATGTAAACATAATAAAACGTGAATATAATGTTTTTGTTTACCTGGTGTCATTCAGGAACAGCAGCAGAGCCGCCAGTCCCAGCTGACTCAGGATGAGCGTGTGTCTCGCTCTTATCTGGCCCTGGCCACAGAGACAGTTGAAATGTTTCACATCCTCACCAAGCAGGTCCAAAAACCTTTCCTCAGGCCTGTGAGTATCACTGAATCTTCAAAAGCATATTGAACAATCAATATAATGTAGTTTGGTGTGAAAGGTAAACTAAGTCATCTGCCTTAAATGCACACTCTTAACATGACAAGTTATTCTTAACAGCGGTGGCACTATATTTCAGGAGCTGGGCCCACGTCTAGCCGCTATGCTGAACTTTAACCTGCAGCAGCTCTGCGGGCCCAAATGTCGGGACCTTAAGGTGGAGAATCCTGAGAAGTATGGCTTCGAACCCAAGAAGCTGTTAGACCAGCTCACTGACATCTATCTGCAGCTGGACTGTGCCCGCTTTGCTAAGGCAATAGCAGATGACCAGGTAAGGCATGAAGTGTTTTACACATCTTTACTATTGTACAAAGTGCCATCATTATAGTAATCAAACAACTCGTAAGTATCTCACAGCAAACTGTAAAATATGACTCATTTACACCCTTTGAGTCTCTAATATAAAGGAAATGCTTTTCTATTCTAGTCTGTCATTTTGGTTCACATGTGCAAATACTATGATTGAATTTTACTTGCATACTTATCCACAAAAACATGAGCAATGTGAAAAGCACTGTGAGGGCGCAGGTGTCTGTATTGTGACTCACACCAAAATAATAATCCTAAATTTTTTGGATCAGTCTTTGATACATCGTAGAATCTGTTGGAAACTTGTCCTGTATGTTTATTCCAAGTGCTCTAATCATTTTGTGTGGAGTTATATGCACAAATGCCAAAAATGCTCCTATCTCGCAATGTTAAAGAATCCAAATCCATTTAGAACTTTTCAGGTTATTTTGAACACAAACAGATAAATGCCGGCAAAAATGTAACCCCCACGCTTTCGCTTGGCAGAGGTAATATAACTCCATTACTTTTCATTTAATGTCCATTTTATTTTTTCTTACGTGTGTACAGCGGTCATACAGTCGAGAGCTTTTTGAAGAGGTCATCTCCAAGATGAGAAAGGCTGGTATCAAGTCATCTATCGCCATTGAAAAATTCAAGCTGCTATCTGAGAAGGTGGAGGAAATAGTGGCGAAGAATTGCCAGTCAGAAATGGACTACAGTGACGCACCGGACGAGTTCAAAGGTGTGTGAGAGTAGACTGTTTTTAGTGTGTGTCTGCATGCATGCATGGCTTTGTGCGTGACGCACATGTGCTTTTGATTTCTAAATCTTTCTATAGTTTTTACTATTTGAGAGAGCTTGGATCTTTATTTATTCCCTCACACAATATCCTTACACCACATATTGAGATGTTATTAGAGCATGTTTTATCAGTTTCTCCTTTTATTTTGCATTTCCCTTCTTTTTTTTCTTGTTAATGTACAAATATCACACTACCATGGTCCCTTCTCACTAAACATGGCCCAAAGCACTGCAAAGACAACATAAATAAAACATTAACATAACAAAAGAAGAGCTATATAGAGAGGTATACATCCGTCACATGCCAGTGTGGTTCGGGTTTTGGAGCGTCACTTTATCACGATTTTCAAAAAGAAGTTAATTAAATCGTGTGCATATGATTAGTAAAAATATGCATATTTAATCATTTTAAAATATTTTTCACGAATGTTGGCCCAATATTGGCATAAAAATGTAATATCTGTAAATATCTGTATACTTTTTTTTTTTGTGTAAAAACAGCAGTGCGGTTTATGCCAAAAAAAAATATCATAGTACTACAGATACAGTATTTGCTTTGAGGATGTTGATAGAGAAGTACAGAGAAGGTCAGAGGGAGCTGCATTGTGTTTTTGTACCTGCGATCTTGTCCTTTTGGTCACTATCAAAAGCTCATGACCATAGGTGAGGGTAGGAACGTAGATCGACCGGTAAATTGAGAGCTTTGCCTTTTGGCTCAGTTCTCTCTTCATCACGACAGACCGGTGCAGAGTCCAGATCACTGCAGACGCCGCACCAATCCGCCTGTCCATCTCGCGTTCCATCCTTCCCTCACTCGTGAACAAGACCCTGAGGTACTTAAACTCCTCCACTTGAGGCAAAACTTCATCCCTGACCCCGAGGTTGCACTCCACCCTTTCCCGGGCGAGAACCATGGACTCGGACTTGGCGGTGCTGATTCTCATCCCAGCCTCACTCAGCTGCAAACCGATCCAGTGAAAGATCACAGTTTGATGAAGCCAATAGGACCTCATTATGTGCAAAAAGCAGAGATCAAATCCTGCAGCCACCAAACCGAAACCACTAAACGCTCTGGCTGCATCTAGAAGTTCTGTCCATGAAAGTAATGAACAGAATCGGTGACAAAAGGCAGCCCTGGCAAAGTCCAACCCTCACTGGAAACGGGTCCGACTTATTGCTGGCAATGCGAACCAAACTCTGACACCGGTCATACAGGGAACGAACTGCCTGGGTTAGGTGGTCCGATACTCCATATTCCCAGAGCACTACCCACAATATTCTCCGAGGAACAGGGTCGAATGCCTTCTCCAAGTCTACAAAACACATGTAGACTGGTTGAGCAAACTCCAATGCACCCTCAAGGACCCTGCCCAGAGTATAGAGTCTGAATCCGAGATTCGACTATCCGGCGGATCCTCCTCTCCAGAACCCCTGAATAGACCTTACCAGGAAGGCTGAGGAGTGTGATCCCACGATAGTTAGAACACACCCTCTGGTCCCCATTCTTGAAAAGTGGGACCACCACCCTGGTCTGCCAGTCCAGGGGCACCGGCTCCGATGTCCATGCGATGCTGCAGAGTCGTGTCAACCAAGACACGCCCACAGCATCCAGGGCCTTAAGGAACTCCGGGCAGATCTCATCCACCCTCGTGGGCTTGCCACCAAGGAGCTTTTTGACCACCTCGGTAACATCACGCCAGAGATAGGAGAACCCGCCTCAGAGTCCCCAGGCACATGTCCCCATGTTTGAAAACGTGGCGGTGGGATTGAGGAGGTCTTCAAAGTATTCCCTTTGTCAGCAGCACACCGTCTCCACCAAAACAGTGTTGAATGTGCACTGCTTCCCCTTCTTGAGACGGCGGAAGGTGGTCCAGAATCTCTTTGAAGCCACCCGGAAGTCGTTTTCCATGGCCTCTCCGAACTCCTCCCATGTCCGGGTTTTTGCCTCAGTGACTGCTAGAGCCGCAAACCACTTGGCCTGCCGGTACCTGTCAGCTGCCTCCAGAGTCCCATGGGCCAAGACGGCCTGATAGGACTCTTTCTTCAGCTTGACGGCATCCCTCACCACTGGTGTCCACCAACGGATTCTGGGATTACCTCCACGACAGGCACCGACCACCTTACGGCCACAGCTCCGATCAGCCGCATCGACAATGAAGGTACGAAACATCGCCCACTCGAATTCAATGTCCGCTGCCTCCCTCGGAACATGGTCGAAGCTCTCCCGGAGGTGGGAGTTGAAACTCTTTCTGACAGGGGACTCTGCCAGACATTCCCAGCAGACCCTCACAATGCGTTTGGGTCTGTCAGGTTTGACCGGCATCCTCTCCCACCATCGGAACCAACTCACCACCAGGTGGTGATCAGTTGACAGCTCCGCGCCTCTCTTCCCCCAAGTGTCCAAAACATGTGGCCGCAAGTCCGACGACACAACCACAAAGTCAATCATCAAACTGCGGCCCAGGGTGTCCTGGTGCCAAGTGCACATGTGGACACCCTTATATGAACATGATGTTCATTATAGACAATTCGTGATGAGCACAGAAGTCCAATAACAAGACACCGCCCGGGTTAGGATCAGGGGGGCCGTTCCTCCCAATCACACCTCTCCAGGTCTCACTGCCAACATGAGCGTTGAAGTCACCCAGCAGAACAAGGGAATCCCCGAGGGAGCACTCTCTAGTACTTCCTCCAAAAAGGGCGAGTATTCTGAACTGCTGTTTGGCGCATAAGCGCAAACAACAGTCAAGACCCATCCCCCCACCCGAAGGCGTAGGGAAACTACCCTCTCGTTTACTGGGTTAAACTCCAACGTGCAGGCTTGGAGCCGCGGGGGGCAACAAGAATTTCCACACCTGCCCGTCGCCTTAAATTGTTGGTAATACCAGAGTGAAATGAAGTCCAGCCCAGAACCCTTGCTGTGCGTTGAGGTGAGTCCGACTATATCTAGCCGGAATTTCTCCACCTCACGCACCAGCTCAGGCTCCTTCCCTGCCAGGGAAGTTACATTCCACGTACCAACAACTGGCTTCTATAGCCGACGATCGGACCGCCAAGGCCTCCGCCTCCGGCCCCCACCCAGCTCTCTTTGCACCCGATCCCTTCGGCCCCTCCCACGAGTGGTGAGCTCATGAGAGGGGGGACCCACGTTAGCTTTTCGGGCTGTGCCCGACCGGGCCCCATGGGTGCAGGCCCAGCCACCAGATGCTCGCCACCGTGCCCCGCATCCGAGCCTAGCTCCAGAGGGGGGCCCCGGTGACCCGCGTCCGGGCAAAGAAAAACGAAGTCCTTTGTTCTTGTGCATCATTGGGGTCTATTAAGCCACTCTTTGTCTGGTCCCTCCCCTAGGACTTGTTTGTCATGGGTGACCATACCAGGGGCATGACAGCCCCCGACAATTTAGCTCCTAGGATTATTGGGACACGCAAACTCCTCCCCCACGATAAGGTGGTGACTCAGGGAGGAGTAGTAGCTGGAATTATTTGTCTTACTATTTGTCTTATTTTATTTATAAAAGCGTCATACAATCTGCTATATGTTCTTGTGTACCTTTTTTTCAGGAGCAGTTTAAACATTGGACCACATCAAAAAAAATTTTTTCCACTGAATAAGACACTCGGAACATACATGAATAAAGGATGTGTGGTTATACAATATGAACTATCAACAATTAAAAATTGACTATTTAGGAGTATGTCGACGCCCCTCATTTTTTACTTCCCAGGCAGTGCATTAGGTAGGTTTGTTGTTTTTCTGTTGTGTGTTTCACGTAGGTTGACTTTTGTTTTTCTGGCACCGTGGGTAGAGGGAGTTTTCTGGATTGCTGCATGTGAAAGGTAACTTAAACCTGTCTCAGACTGACGTTTGACTACCTCCTAGTCATGTTGCCAGCTTGTATGTTAAAAGTTTATATTAAACACTTTAAATGCATCTGGCGGCCCGCATTCAAACGCCTGGCGGGGCCGGATGTGGCCCCCAAGCCGCAGTTTACCCACCCCTAGCCTAGAGGAAGACCAAAGAGGAGGTTTATGTAGGGAAAGAGGATAAGAAGGTAGTTGGTGCGAGAGAAGAGGATGCAGAAGACAGGGTTAGATTGAGGCAGTTGATTTGATGTGGAGACCCCTGAAGGGATAAGCCGAAAGGAAAAGAAAATCTGTATCGTTTTTTTCCCCTGTATAATTGAAAACCGATTAAAAACAACTTGCTTCATATAGACTTATGGGCTCCCATATGACTTGAGATATTTACCGGCGCACAAATGATGACCTCGTCAAACCGTGTTGTGAAGCGTGAAGAGTAAACAAGCTTGCTTTGCGTCTGATTTAACGTTATGTCTGTGGTTTGGATTATTTCCAAGTATCTCCTTCGACTATTCAACTTGGAATTTGCAATGACTGCAAAGAATTGGTTATGCGATGCGGGATTCAATAATTCTTCCTTCAATACTTGAAAAGTGAAAGTCATCAATTAGAAAATCCTGGAGTGTATCCCACTGGATTACTAGCGTTTTTTTAGCGTGCAAGACGCTGGATTCATGGGCCACACTTTGCCATACCCAATCGCAAGCATTTCTCACATGTTTGCTTACCCAAGTTGTACAATGTTGTTTACAGCCACATCAAGAAGCAAATTGCTGATGCTGCAACCATTAGCTTCACAAGAGATATGTGTTAATTTTACGGCAGGAGATATGTGATGTTACACATATTTATATCCGTATTGCCTGAAATCTGATTTAGAAATTGAAAGTTGGACAATATCGTCATATAAAGCATTCCTAATATTTTTGCTTAAAGCAGAAAAATTTATACCGGTAAAGTAACTAAAATTCAAATACAGCCGTCCCCTGCCAGATTTCGTCAAATTTTGCAGCTTCTCTGCCATGATTTTTCAAAAATATAATTAATATATCATGCTGTTTTGTTGTTGAATATGGCCTAATATTAGTAACAAATATGCATATTTAAGTGAATTATACAATTTTGTTTACTTCAATTAAGCATTTTTTAGCGTAAATTTGGTTAAATTAAGAAAAATACAAATATAAGGCATTCAAGACGGGATGTATGATATGTAGTATTCTACACTGGTCACTAGGTGTCAGTAATGTTTGGGGAGGCCACACAAACATCAGACTTGATCATTGGTGCAATAAGATTTTATTGCACAATGCATATATATTGCAACACACAAGCACTAGTCTTATTTATGTCTTAAATGTGTTATTTTCTCAGATTAGTGTCTGAGAAGTGTTGTTGCTTAACTAAGTTATAGGAAGAGCAGTGGTTTTCCAAACTTTTTACAACTGTTGTATACCCCTTCAGACATTTGACTTGAAGCCACTTACCCCCCTACTCCTGCACACTTGAAAAACAAAGATTTTTATCTTAATCCATTTAAATATTGAACATAATTTAAATATATTTTAAGTAATTCTGAGTCAAAAATATGTATTTTGTTTGCAAGTTTCACATGAGCTCTGATAAGTAATCATTCTACAGATCCTATATTCCAGTCGGATGTTGGCATCCTTCCGTTTGAATGGGTTGAATTTGAGCTTAACTTTTTTTTTGTCCACTCGCGATGGCTGTGATTTAAGTCTGCATATTAATCTAATACTAAATTGAAGGGGAACGTTTACCAATCATGATGAAGCAGCTGCCCAAGTACAAATTATAATGGTGGTATGTGGGGGCGGGGGGGGGGGGACGGGGGAGAGAAAAATAATTAGCGCCTACCACTCACAATTATGAGTGTGCCTGAACGTCTCACTGGTTAAGGAGAACAGAACAAAAAGCAGCCATTATTTTCCTCTACCAAACTTGACTGTTTTCTGGCTGAATCTTGGCTTCTAAAGGTTCCAACAGATCTTTTGTAGTATTTGTGGCAATTGGGATGTAGTTTAATGAATGATTCATCAGGTAAATCAACCTTCTGCGACGTTTCCAAAGTCTATCCTCTCTGCAAGCTGCCTTGGCAAATGTAACACCGTTGTTTAGTTGTTTCTAAGTTTTTGCTGTCCATTACCTTCCAAATTACAAGAGAGGGCAATTGTTTCAGCAGAATGGCACTCCTACTCATACTTCTCCAGATTAAAAATCTTCATAGTGAAGAAGGTCAAAATGCTCCAGGATTGGCCAGCCCAGTCACCAGACATTAGAAAATTGAGCATGTTTGGGGTTTGATGCAGGAGAAGGCTTAGAAAATGAAACCAAATAATCTTCATGAAGTCTGGGAGTCGTGCAAGACTGCTTTCTTTGCCATTCCATATAATGTTTTATTTTGTCAATTAGTTACAAATGGATGGAGTCCTCCAAGCTCATGAGTCATGCACAATGCACTTTGTGTTGTTGTCCTTCCAGTCCAGTCTGCTGTTCATGTGGACTTCCAATATAATTGGAGACACTTGCAGGGGATTTGAGACCCCATAAAGGTAATATAGACAATTTACAGCGCAAGGCTGTTTTATAACCACAGACTTATTCTAATCCATAATAACAGTCAGAATGTGGCCTACATACCTTCTTTGATTTCCAGATAAGGCGGTCAAACCTACCACGGTCAACGGCAGGAGTGTGTCACACAACAGGTGTCTAGTTTCTGTGGAGTAAAAAAAATCACCCACGCTGTATTTTTGTTTTAGTGACCTGCCAACTGTAAAAGCGAGTGACATTTCACTGTGAGACAATAGGCTGAATGCTCTTAAAAAGTCCTCCGAATTTTGTTATAATGTATTGTTGTCTGCTGTTCTAACAGACCCTTTGATGGACACTCTGATGACGGACCCTGTGATGCTGCCCTCGGGGAACATCATGGACCGATCCATCATCCTCCGCCACCTGCTCAACTCGCCCACTGATCCCTTCAACCGGCAGCCTCTCACTGAGAGCATGCTGGAGTCAGGTAACCACTTTAACCAGAAATTGCACTTAAAGCACCAGCTGCAGACGTTGCTCCTCACAGTTTTTTTTATTCCATAGTTCCTGAATTGAAGGAGAGGATCCACATATGGATGAGAGAAAAACAGGGAGGACGGCCTGTTTAAGGACTTGATGTCAGCCACATCCATAATCAAGGGAGCTGGCCCATATTGCCTGAAATCAGTGTCACTGCAACCAACGATAACCAACATCATATTATTTTTATTTACACTTTTTGCCCAAATGAAACTTAAAAACAAACATAATAAAGTTAAGAATATTTTTTGCTTCTTGGATTTGTGTATACTGTATATGTATATCCAAATATATACATATATTTAGCGATTATAATGCTGCAAGAATCAGTCTTCATCATAAACAAGTTTACCAGCGAAATGCATACAGTCACTTCATTGAATATTTTCAATACTTTATAGTTCTTGTGTCTTTGTAACAATGTTTATGTGGGCTTTACTAAAGACTTGTAATTCTTTTGGGATGAGGGAATAGAAAGTTTCAGGGTTGATTGTTGGTAAAATTGTTAGCCCTAAGTTGTTGTAAGCCAGACTGTGACAATGACAAGCTTGATTTGGTATAATGTGCAGAAGCCCACGATGTTTAACAGATGCACCATTTGTACTTGTTGTAGGCCCAGTTTAGAGGTGGGAATGTTTGTCAAGGTTGTAGCTTAACGTTATGCAATCTAAAACGTCTTTTTATTGGAGTGCAGTCAGGTGTTAAGCAGTGGTGTATCAAAATATATTTCCCTTCTGCTGACTTTCCAAGACAAATTTACATATTTTGGGTATAAAGCGTCAATCCCCTTGAGTGCTTAAGCAACACATGATAACCCATCTTAATGGGGCGAATTGGTCGGAGTATGGCTGAATGTAGCATGAGGTCCAGAAACATCCGAAGAACTTCATTACATCTCTAAATGGTCTCTCTCACACTGTACCTAAATTGACCTTGCTGACCTTAACTGTACAGGAAATCTCTTAACTTAACACCTGTTTTGGAAGCTAGGATTTTGAACTGAAAATAAATGATGCACATTATTTCCAGTCGTGTTGTTTTTTGCCCACAGTATTTTGTGTTCCGTTGGATCTTATCGGAACAATGTCGGTGCACAATGGGCCATAATTACGCTGTGTAGGCCTAGGCACTGCATAAACTACACGGTAATTGTTAAAATGTGCCCGTTTACATAGCTCGGCAGAAAGCTCTTTGCGGATGCACTTGGTGTGCAGCCAGGGAGCGGTGGAAAGAAATCCTGCAGTGTGGCGTCACAGTAAGGAAAAAAAACACGCCTGTTCCGCATCCGAGCGCTCCTATTGGCCAATTCCCCCATTCGTCATTCAAATCTATTTTTTTATTGGTCAACTTTGTTGTCAGTCAGTGCTCTCGCCAGGGAGTTGACGTAATCTGGGTAAATCAAGGCAGTTTTATCAATTCTCCATCTGCTTCGCTGCGGTATAGATAGACGTCCCCGAGTTTCACTGTTACGGGAAAACAAGGCGAGAAGGCCTCGGTGGCGATTCCCCGGCGGAGGACACCGCTATAATGGGCTTTTTTCACGCAAGTGGACTCTAGGACAATTCCTCCGCTTGCGCATTCTGGTAGAAAAACAACACGCGTGACGCCCGCTAGCTAAACGTTACCAGTGGCCGTTGTCCTATGGTGTTGGCGCCGCTGCACTGAAAGTCCTCTAAGGTGAGCCAAGTTGTTGTTTTAAATCCCCGAATGCCGCCACTAAACTCGGGCGGTTGTTACAGATTAATACCAGGCTTTTGTGGCTCGCTCGGCAGGTGAAGCATATTAGCCTGCGTTAGCTTGTCTCAGACGGGCGCGTGTCACCGGGCCGTTACCCTGCCTATCATATCAAACAATAACCTAAATAGTTAATACGTTGAAAAATAACACTTACGTACATACTAACACATTGAAAAGTAGTTGTCTTTACGTTTTTCCTCCACCGGGTGTGAGCGGAGGCTCGTTCCGCAGATGCTAAAGTGCTAGTCGGAAATATTGCTTTATTTAATTAGCTGTATCACGTAAACACTAAATAATATAACACTCGCAGGCACGCGATGTCGTTCACGTGTACGCTCGTGTCATCCGACACACCAAACAGCACTATTCCACAACACACAGCAGCAGAGGATTAGCCTGCTTCCCAACATCTCTTCTCTTATTCGAGCAAAGTGCAAGAAGTCTTTACCCGTTTTTTTTGTTGTACTTTGGGAATCCGAAAGGGGGGGGCAGGCCTGTTGGCTCACTGTAGCGCCAAGCAAACCGGCCGGGTAGAATTTCACGGGCGTATGCTTCAGCACGTATGGCTGACCACAGGGTTCTGCAAAATCCGGAGACAATAATTGTGGCCTCCAGTCACGGTGAGTTGGATTGATAGCTCCACTTGGATGCCAACAAAACGGTCGTGTGATTTCAAATCTGATGATTAGTATTATTTAGCCTTTGACCAATTGATTGACGTAACGTTACAGGAAGTTATTAAACAAAGGGTTTTTTCCCCACTACCTTTGTCGCCCAAATGCTTGCTCATGTGAGGTTCAGGTGGTTTCCCTGAACGTGTGTGTATTTTTTTGTACATTTCTTCACAACAAACATCTTTTGTCAATATTGTATTTGCTAATGTTGGATTTAATTGTTGATTAATTACGTTAGGGCTACAACAAATTATTTTTTTTCTTAGTTGATTAATCCAAAGCGTGTCATTCTGATTATTCGAGTAATCAAACATTTAGTATTTTGGTCCGCAGCATATCGGAAAACAGGCAAAAATGTTGATCTCTGCTTTCCAAGTCAAAGATGGTGTGTGTGAATATCTTGTTTTGCCTGAAACACTAAGAAAATAGGTCTGTTTCCACTGATGACTAAGGAAATATTACTCATATGAGAGGCTTAAATCAGAGGATATGTACATTAAAAAAACCCCACCCGGATTAATCGAATACCAAAACAGTTGTGAAATAAATGGATAATCAATTAATCATTGATCAATTGTTGCAGTTCCAAATTACGTGTTGAGGCATTTGAGTCACATTGAATTGCAAGCAACAGCACTGTTGATTCTGTCTCAACTAGTTTCCTGTCTAAAGAACTGTGACACTCGTGATGGGAAGTTAAGATCGATTTGCACAATGGTAGCATTATTCTTTTTGACTTTTTGACATGTAAGACATGGATCACTTAGAATCCTTTTTTGGTTTTTAGATATTTTTATTGGCATCACTTTTAGGTATTTTACGTGACAATTTTCTTTCTCTTTAAGGGGAGACGCACGAGCACAATTTGCTGGGAGATTGTCCTAAAACTGCAAACATGTCTGGGGCTTCGGTGAAAGTCGCCGTCCGAGTTCGACCCTTCAACTCCAGAGAGACGAGCAAGGATTCAAAATGCATCATTCAGATGCAAGGCAACACTACAAGTAAGTATCCTAACACACAAACAGGGTCACGTCTGCAGCTATTCATGTCTATCTTGGCTGTGTCGCCATCCTTTTGTTGGTGTTTTGTGGAGAACAGTGGGCTGAGCCAAGTGAATAATGAAACAGTTAGGGACAAACAGGCCTCCAAAGAGCATAAATAAAAAGGCTTGCCCAGTTAAATTCCTCCCCTAAAGGGGCTTGCATGCCTGAGGAGTTTGTGTGTGAGAAATGCTGAGTTGGTTTGTCACAGAACAGCCTGCATACACCTCCCACCGTTCCTCATGGCTTTATTTCTGCCCACACTGTGTCTTTTTGATTGGATGTGTATTTGTATGGCATGTTATCATGAACTTTTTTTTTATAGGTATCAAAAGCTGACTCATTAACAAAACACTTATGGCCAGAAGCATGACAAGTTACCTCATGAACTCTTTTACTTGGCTGTAAAATTTACAACATAGTGAAGTTAAACAAATTGTTTACCTTTCTGCAAAGTTAATGGGATTTGCTCAAACAAATGTTTCTTCCAACATGCAGCCAGTACAGTGTAACCTTAACAATCAATCTGTTCGGGGACTCCTGACCTCCAATGTATTTATATTTCAATTTCAAGAATCACAGAAAAAGCGCTTAAAGGAAAACTGCAATTTTGCTGGGACTTTTGGATCAATCCTCGTGTGAGACATGAACACATATGTCTTTCTCTTTTCTGTGCATCCTAAAGCTATAAAAACTAAAAAGACACAGCTAAGAATGCATGTAATGAGAATTACCTCTTCTGCCTAATATAGAGTTCTGTAAGAAATAAACCAAAATGCTTAATTTACACATAATGTGACGTGCATATTAACCAAGCTACGGCGGCATTGCTATTGTTATTATTAACATTGTTAATTGGCTAGCTATTAGTCGGCTAGCGACTGGCTTCACCACTTTTTGTTTTAGGAAAAGTTAATGTGCCGCACGGTGGATGAGTGGGTAGCACATTGGCCTCACAGTCAAGAGGTTCAGGGTTCAAATCTCCGTTGGGCATCTCTGTGTGGAGTTTGCATGTTCTCCGCGTGCGTGCGTGGGTTTTCTCCGGGTACTCCGGTTTCCTCCCACATTCCAAAAACATGCATGTTAGGTTAATTGGCGACTCTAAATTGGCCATAGGTATGAATGTGAGTGTGAATGTTTGTTTGTCTATGTGCCCTGCGATTGACTGGCGACCAGTCCAGGGTGTACCCCGCCTCTCGCCCAAAGTCAGCTGGGATAGGCTCCAGCATACCCGCGACCCTAATAAGGATAAGCGGTATAGAAAATGAATGAATGAATGAAAATTTAATGCTAGGTGTAGGCGCTCGTTTCTATGTTGCTCAGAAAAGAAGTTCAAGTACTGCTAAAAAAGGTTGAAAAATACTGTATTACATGTTATTATGAATATGTTTGTTACTACATGACCACAAACCATAAAACCCTATTAGAGGTTTTTAGAGGTGTTTTAATAGCGGTCTTTGTAGGCAGCATAAGTGTATTCCATTGCGTGCAGTATCTCTTTTAAGCTTAATTTTTTAATATCTTTAGAACACACCGAAAAATGAGACATGTGTTCATGTTTCACATAGCGATTGTGTATGATGGGCAAAATTCCCCAACAAAGCGCACTTTTCCTTTAACATCGTAGCCCCTTTATTTACTGCACTTGCAATGCAATGTGTAATACAAGTGGAAAAGTAAGTTAAACACTGTCCTCGGAGCACGAACAAGTTCCCTTCCTACACTGTGATTTGTGTTGAGTTTTAGTACAAGTCCAAATCTATACTTAAAGTATACCTACATTAACTCCTAAGTTGCTCACGCTGCACACAGAACACATGGAGTAATACAAAGATTTAAAACAAGAATTATATGAAGCCTTGATTACATGAAACCATAATGCTCTAATGCCAAAAAAACAACTCCTTATTTTAATCTATTTGGCTGTCCTACCTTTTTAAAATATTGTCCCAGGATAGACTGGGAAGATAGAGATTGACCACATTTTTGAGACAAGTACATTGTATCAAAAGCAATAAACTTTTATTTCTCTCAACAGTATTTAACATTGTAATTGGAATATCAAAAGCTTTTAAATAAAATTAATTAAACAATCAACATAGTAAATTAAACACTTACATAAAAATCACAATCATAACCCAAAACAAAAAAATAGATCTTGGCTATGTTGCAAAAACATAGTAAAAAAAAACAAAACTCTAATAAAACAAACAAACTGTAATACCCGTCATTGTCCCACCTCCACGTACTGGGACAAAGAGGCTTACTGCCTGAGAGGATTTGTCACTCTCTCCGTTCATTCCAACAACCAACAACGCACACAGACAGCTGCATAGTGAACCATCCTGTCATCCAGCTTGTGTGGTACAAAGAGACCAGGAAAAAACATGGATGCATGCACATGTCAATTTATCGCGCCAGCAGAATGATCCCCTTGTTTTTTTTTATTTTTTATTATTATTCGATTAATTGATTTATCGACTATTGTAATTGTTCTTCCTCTCTCTGAGCTTTTTACAATGTTCTTTTGGTCACTATGGTAATGACTTTCCTTGTAATCGGTAGACTGCCTTTAGGGAGACAAGATGAAGTGTAAAAAGTGAACAAATAAGTAATGTTATTCTTCTTCAGTGTGGCTGAGCAGGCAGATGCTCATTCTTCCGCTGCATGCCCGTGGCACACGGTGCAGAAAGTCTTTTGTCACATGCTCTGTAAAAGGTTCTCGAGTGAGTCTCGTGTTTACAGACTAAAAATTTGAAAACACAGAACGCTGTAAAACACGTGTGTCAAACTCGTGGCACAAAGGGCCGAGACACTGCAGGTTTTCTCGCCAACCGTTTTCTTTAAATTGATGAGCTCCTTCCCTCAAATTGGAAGTGGTGTTGGTCATTAAAATTACCTGCTTTAGTGACCAGCTGGAAAGAAAACCTGCAGTGTCTTGGCCCTCAGTGGCACAAGTTTGACACCTATGTTGTAAACCAAGGACCAGTGGTACAGATCCTAAATGTTTGATGGAGGTCTTGTGATCAAACTTGCCCTCATGTGACTCTTAAGTCATCAGGATCTGCTAAGTGCTAACTTCCACTTAAGCCATGCTTCCTGTTCCATCTGAGAGATGAACTCAAGTCTATCATACGTGAACATTCATTGACCCAGTAACAAGAATGTACTCTCCCTACAGCATTTCTTTGAGTTTGTTCTGGTGTTCATATCAGCCTCATTAGACTAAGCCAACATGAATCTATCCAACCAGTTATGTCTGACTTGTTTTTTTTTAATCCCAT
This sequence comes from Oostethus manadensis, assembly GCA_024372805.1. NCBI lineage: Eukaryota > Metazoa > Chordata > Actinopteri > Syngnathiformes > Syngnathidae > Oostethus > Oostethus manadensis. Next base: position 1,317,246 of record QODF01000054.1, on the reverse strand, counting down.
ACACTCTTCTCAAAGAAAAGCTGTGCTTTACATCTCGACAGTGCTTCTTCTTGGATTTCTATTATGCCAGTCTCTGTTGGAGGGCGGCGTATGTGTACATGTGGGTGGTCTGTAGTAGAACTGCTGTGGAATATGCAACATTTTGGTGACTTTGAGTTTCTGTATCGTCCTTGCATCACACAGGCAGATTGCAGAGGGGGGGCTGGCAGATGGCCACACTCTCCCTTCATTGCAGATTGTATGCTGAGAATGCTGTCTTATTAGGATCTTGTGAGGCTGAATGTAGCACACACACTTTAATACATACTGGTACATACATACATACATACATACATACATAGTTACATACTTGACATGTAGTGTGAATACTCAATCTACAATCACCCACATAGATACATACTTGACATGTAGTGTGAATACTCAATCTACAATCACCCTCTAGTAAACAAAGCATAAACATGGTATGAGATGGTTTACACAGCAGACGATGACTAATTATTAGATAAACAGAGCCTTTGTATACCAGCAAAAGAAATATTAACATGTACGATATCGCAGATAAACAAGACACGCTATCACATAGTTACATACGTAAGTACAGTCACTTCCTGGTCAGTGCAAAGTAAGCTTAAAAAATAAAGACGAGGCAGTATTAACTTGGATACCACAGCATGTTACAAAATACACCAGTTAAGTTTCATTTTTAATTTTTTCAATTTTGGTGGACGATATTTGTCCAACAAATTATTGTCGATAATTGATATTTTTTAAATCTATAACATTGAGACAATTTTTAAACTAATTATATGGCATAATAATGCAAGTACATCATATCAAAAGCAATAAACTTGAATTTCTCCAAAGTATTTATCATTGTAATTGGAATGTCAAGAGCTTTGAAATGAAAAGGCAACTGCAATTGTAGTAGCTTTATTAAAGTAAGTTTTTTTTTTTTTTAAATTCAACTCTTATTTTCTTACCACTATTAGACTGGATGTGCGGCGCTCTTATTTTGAAGGCCGAAAAAGTGAAACGTTATGTGTGAAAATGTGTTTTGTACGGCTGCAACAATTACTCGAATAATTCGAGTACCTTGAATACAGTGACATGTATCTGTTCTAACGTGGCACTTACGTACCACAACGGCACATTTAATGTTGCATCGCCTCCTCCTGGATGGAGCAGAAGCTCTGAAAGGTAAATTAAAATGAACATAGTGCTAATCAGTGAGATGAAGGATAATGTACCTCACTAACATAACGTTAGCTGTGTGGAAGGCTAGGGTTCTTCTCTTCATTATGACAAATGTGTGGCAGTTTATTATGATGGTAACGTGACTTCATACAGGATTTATTTAATCTGCAAAACACAGTAGCTGCTCATTTCTAGCAGACAATACTGTGTCATGGAACAACAGCGTTCTCACTTAGTGAGTGAGACACTCAAGGGAATCTCAAACTCATGACCCACGGGCCGCAAATGGACTGGACTTAAAAGAATAGTGTAAAAGTTAATAAAAAATATTTTTGATATGCAGACTTAACAGAGTTGACCTACTGGAGAGACATGAGATGTTATGTTTACGGAATGAGTTTAAAATATATTTGCTGTTTTTCAGACACCTAAACTAATTTTGTACTAAAACAATCTCATTGTTTTTGCAGCATTGCCGCTTGTATTCTGATTAAAATATGCTGCAACAATTCCACCTAATTTTCTACACTGGAGCATATCCCAGCTGAATGCAGCAAAATATAAACTGTGGAATGATTAATTTTTTTGGTTCACCATATCACCGTATGAAGATATTATTATCGTGTGCAATGCATCATGTATCGTACCGTATGGTGGGGTACCCTGAGATTCCCAGCACTACTCCCAATACTCCATGCAGCCCAGCTCCACCCAGACCATACCATGCAGCGGCCCCCAGGTAAAATTGAGTTTGACACCCCTGTAAAGTAAAGAAGCAGTGGCTGTAGTCTCTATTTCACACACAACTTGCACAAAATCATCGGCTGACATAAAGCGCTGGGTTACATTAACAAGCTCTAAACCACAAGTTATATTGGCACACACAAACACACACACAGTCGCATTAGCATGCGCCGCTAAACCAAGCTTACCCAGCTAGCTTAAACTGACTATCGCTGTACAAGAGCTCATGCTCATGTTTGTTGGCTAGTAAGATTGCGTGCTCCGTGCAAGTTCCCCGCACCATGAGAGAGCAGTCCGGGCACAGTGTAGGGGGAATACCGCTGTTGCTATAAAGCCGAATATCCAACTGCCAATGTGAAATTAACAGTGACTGAGACTAGTTGCAGGAGAGTAACTTTGCCGATGTGCAGATTGAAGCTTCTTGTCCTCCAACCTATGCGGTAAAAAGAGAGGAGAGAGAGGAAAACAAACACACAAACAAATGTCAATTATTGAGGCCACAAAATGACTGACCTCATTTTTTTATTGTTCGATTAATCGATGTATTGAATATTGTGACAGACCTAACCACAAGTGGATCAGACACTTTGATGAGTCTGTTGATGAGACGGTATTGTTGTAACTGACTAATTCTGAGCCTGGTGACATCATAATATGCAAATTAGATGAGTGAATTTATTCCCTTTACAAACTTTGGGTTATACTGATATATGCCTTTATCTCTAACCATTTTCAAATGACATTAACTATAAATGGAATTTTTGCAAATGTATTGTTCACTTTCATAAATCAAACAATGTATAACATATTTAGGGCCCTATGGTTTCCGCCTAACGAATTGGACAATAAAAACGGAACTTACAGTTAAACGCGGAATCTCGTAGAAACTGACAACATGTGAATGAAATGCAGTGAGCGTGAGGAGACGAAATGTTCGTGTGTGAAATTGTATACCCCGCGGATGGCTAAATCGTGGCGGAATCTCATTCCAAATGGTGTTTTACTGCTTCAATGTAAGGGGCGTTGCACAATGCCAGATGACGACGTGCAGGTTCTTAGCGAAAAAAGACAACAAGGATGTTTTTTTTTTTTTTTTTTTTTTTTGCACCCGGCGCATCTTAGCAGTAAAGAAACATTCTCACACAAAGAATATTCTTCCGGCCTTCACAATAAGAGTGCCGTTTGACACATGTGTAACTGTAAACAAAATAGGCGTGTTATTTATGCAGTTGGAATTGCTTGAGTGACTACATGGTGTGGTCTTGCTGGCGTGTGTGCCCGTGTGCCATTATTTTTTGCAATAAAATGCTTGTTCATCAAACACCTCCTTGTGGCTTTAACTGTGCCTGTGCAGACATTGCAGTGTGTAGGATATTCATTCACTATAATATCTATCCGCAGATGAAATTTTATAAAAATCTGATGGTGTGAAATAATTGTTTTAATAGTTTGGTTATAGAAGTGAATGAGGTATCAATTTGATGTAATTCAACCTGTTAATTCATTAATTGTTAATTCAACTTGAAGTGTTGTTGTTGTTTGTTCATATCCATAATTAATGTATACCTGATTCCTTTACAAAAAGGAGTACAGGAAACTTCAGCACTATCCAATATCCAGGTATATACAGTATTTCACAGTCAGACTGGTTGAATTTTTTAATCGTTTCAGATTGTATTGTTCTAAATCAGGGGTCTCAAACTCAACTTACCTTGGGGCCGCTGGAGACAGTCTGGCTGAGGCTGGGCTGCAACCTTGGTGCACATGCATGCGGAGGCAATTTTAAATTAAACATTTTTAAAAATCCAATCTTTTCAAACATCTTTAAAAATTTGTTTTAAGTTGTGTGCAAAACTAGCAGTAATGATCAGTTTTTCACTGATTGAAAAATGTTTCTCTGCTTGCATCAAGCTTAGTCGATGTCACGCCCTTGAGAGCCATACACCCTAACGTGATTGGTAGGTTCGTCAGCTCCGCACGCAACCCTGTAAAAAGTTCGTATAAAAAGTTCGTATAAAAGTCGATGGCCACACTAACATTAAACTTTCATATGAAGGTGGGGGCCACAAAATATCATCTGCTGCATGTTTGAGACCCCTGTTTTAAATGAACCAATATCGTCCTTTAATCAAATCGGCAATACTAATCGCGGTACAAGTTAAATTGTTTTTAAAATTAATCGTTACACCCGTACAAGGTTCCATTTGGTTGAACTTGAAGAGCCACACCCGCTAGACATGAAAGCAGCATTGATTGGTCAACCTTGGACACTGAAAAAGGCGTACACAGGGCCAAGAAGCAAAAAGGTACCAGCAGGTCAGACCCGTTTAACTTCCCTTAATTCAACATAATGGATGAGATTGGTGCAAAGACTCATTACTACTGCCCAAAACAGTGGGGTTGACGTCGGCTTTGAGAATGAAGGCGACCAAGGTAAGTGAGCTAACGTTAGCTAGCTCGCCTTGGCTGAACAAGTTAGCGAGCAAACTTCTTAACGTCAATACTAAAAAATATACACATTAGTCCTAACTGCATACCTTCATCTAAAGTGTTCGGAGGGCTCTCGGGAAAACGGGTAGACTGCACATGGATGGCACAGCTTCGGGCTCCATTTCCTCTTTTTTCACTTTCCTGCCTTCCCTTAATGAAGAAAATGAGACCGAACAGTGTCAAGTACTGGTGGTGGGTCAGTATTATCACCAAAGTGTAAACAAAGGCGACTGCTAGCGGCCCCGGGCTGTTCCTTATACGCGTGCTGCTGTTGTTTTTGGCTACAGGGAGAATAAAAAGCAGAAATTATTGGGATATCCCGGTTGATTACAACGCAGCATGTATATAGGAATAACCCTGTTTTCTCACGCATATAAACAGGTTATTTCAAATGTTTCAGAAACCGGAATGTTGACCGTTACCCGAATATGGCTCAAAGGCCTATTTTAGGGCTGTTTTTGTCAACAAGACAGAAAAACAGACAGCTTGTGGGCAAGTGCAGTATGTGCTGTCTCCCTCTCTCTGCCTCACTCTCTTCCTTGCATGGATAGGGATAGAGTGAGAGCTAATTGATTATTCACAGTGTACTGTGTGTGTGTGTGTGTGTGTGTGTGTCCAAGGCTTCTGCATGCAGGCAGGCCTCTTTTTGAGTGGAGACTATTAAACATATAAGAACCAATATCATTATAAAATGATGACGCTATAAGGATGGTCTGGTCCCTTTAGTTAGTTTCAAATGGTATCCACAGCCTGCTTTCATTAGAGGCCTAATGTGTTCTCCACATCGTTGTGCTCTGGGTTGTTATGTAACTCATGTTATGCGCCCATCTTTTAGGGGAGCTGCCTTGCATGTATGGATGGTCGAAAATGGTGACCAAATCTTGCAGAGTGGTCAGAGAGTCGCTTATTATAGTGGACAGACCTGTGTATGTCAAGCGTGGTTTGTGTCGAGTGCTATTCCAAATCCTTGCGGGAAATACATCAGTGTACCTCATCTTTGGGTCTTTGAAGTATGAGATTTACTTAATACCGCTTTGCAAAGTGGAATGTACACTAATTGACACAAGATGAAGGTCAACGTGCCAATTAAAATGTCACCTATCAGCTACAATTCAACTGAGTGAACTAAAGTGGTTGGCGTAGCTCTTTGGTCAGGATCCCATCATGATGCCACTGCATCTTCTGCAGACAGGCCTGATTGACCTGATTAGGAGCGGTAATCCACAGGCTTGCTTGGAGATGCCACGCCCTGCTGGTGTAATCCCTGTGACCCTTATAGGTGTACGCATATGAGCTGACACTCAGGGGTGTCACATTCCTCATTGCCTCATGCTGGGATTGACTTGGACCAACACACACATGTCCACGTGCGGCCACTCTTAGAGCGGGTTGACATTTCAGACTGACTTCCTAATGAGGGGGTAGGACCGACCGATGTCTGTTTCTGTTACCAGCGCAGACTGTCATAAAACTGTTGAACCACAAGGATAATTGCATATTACACACATACTTATTTGAATTAAACAGTTACTGTAATTCCAAAAAATACAGGGGTCTGGGTCAATTACACACAAAATTTGATAATAATGTTTGGTAGAGGAAATCATCAGAAATATTTTAATATTAGTGAAAATGTGGTAGTGTTCTGTTGGCATATTATTTTGCTTAGAATTTCAGATATTGAATTTAGGCTATGTTCACTCTGCAGGGTAAGATTCCCAAATCAATTTTTTGCTTAGAATCCGATTTTTTTTATGTGGTAGTTCACATTACCGAACAAATGGGACTTGCCTGGAAAGTGACGTGCATGCACAGAAGCACGCCATCGCTCACATTTCTGTGTGTTTACGGAAGTAAAGATTGCTGTGGTGTACGCTCCAGTGATGTGCGATACCATTGATTTCATTTCTGATTCGATACCGGATAAAAATCAGGTTGGTATCGGCCATAAAAATTCTATACTATGTGCAAATTCACCTAATGTGTGTGGTAAATTTTCAAATTGTGTACAGTATTTCAAATCATAGCATAAAGAATACAAGACATCATAGTTATTTATTGATTTATTTTAAACCCTGAAGTATATTAAGGTAGTGGGATTGGACTTTAGCTTATGAAGCGCTGGTATCGGAGATATCGACATTTCAGTTTCGGTCCGCAGATTACTAGCATGCGCTCCTGAGCGCGTTTGTGGTATTGTTCAAGAGGTTTTTACATAATGCTACACATGTGGGTCGCATGATAAAATAATATACAATATTAAAATGCAATAGGAATGGAAGTGTGGGTAAATTACATGCAACTTGCAACATATAATTACCAAATAATAAGCAATATGGGTCTCCTGATATGATATAAGCACTCCAACAAGCTAGCATTGCCTGAATTGACACCTTGTGATTACAAAAACAGCGCGTGCGTCTCATGCACAAAGTTCCTGTTGTGGCACAGAACTGGGGAAGTTTAGGCCCTGTCCACCCGGGATGTGGGGGAAAGAAAAGGTTGAAAAAAAGTTGTCTATACTGTGCTAGATTAGTAAATAGTTGCATACAGACGGATACAAATCACTTGAGTAAAAACGACATAATACACAAGGCACACCTACATGTGAACAAACCTGCGGGCGAACCCACTTGACATACCAAACCATAAAAGAAGAAAGAACTCACGTACCTGAGTCCGTTGCCTTCCGCTTTTCAAAGCTCATGTAGACTTATGAGAAGTGGAATTACTTCGATTGGTCATTATGGCGTACAAGACAATAAAATGTGAGGACAATGTCGACTGGGGCAATTACATCCATCCAAATATTCAGATATGTTTGCTTGTTGTCAAAGCTCACTTCTGGTCCTGTGACGGCAACAAGGCGGCGGTGGGTCGGTGACATTATAGTTCTCGTATTTCCTGTCTACACGGCAACAACAAGCAGGCGTTTTCAAATGTTCCCACTCTGTAAGTTGTTTTGCAAAAATACTGCTTCAGGTCACCCAGAACACGGTTCTCGTGTGGATGAGAGCCTGAAACAATAAAATATTTTGCCATTTTGACCTGAAAACGTTTCCATGTGGAGAGCCCCGTGATATGACCAACCTCATCATGCATTTGAAGCAGCATCACAAAAAAGGCATTAGATGTTGCTCCCACACATATCCAACACTGTCCGAATCCTTTACACAGCGTTAGAACCTCTCACGGGACAGCAAAAAGTCATTAGCTATAACAGAAAAGAGCCATCCCCTCTATGACTAACTTCCACCACATTGTCAATGAAGCTATACCCCAACCGCGTAAAGAAGTTACGGGTCAGTGTTTTCTTATTGTCGCTAAAACAATAAAAAACAGTAAATTTCATTGCCTAATTTGTAGAGGTAAGAGATTAAAACAAGTTTACAATTTGTCTTGTGTACATTAAACAATACAAGTTACAATACATTTAACAATGCCCGACTGAACTTGTTTGCCAAATTATGGATAGGGATGGCTGTTTTTATTTTAATTTGTTCCAAATTGGTACTCGGTGGCATAAATGGTGCCGGTCCTTAAGTGGTACCCAAATAAGTACTTTTTTTTTTTTAAAAAAAAAAAAAAAAAGGAAAACATTTCCCAAAACAATGCCATTTTATTTTTAAAGAATTTTGTGATAGAATAGTATAAATACATTCTTGACGTGACTATTCCCAAAGACAATGTGCAGTGAGATCAACACAGACACAACCTTTCTGTTGTGCCATGAGTGTTTTCTTGAATTTAGTAGTATTTCTCACCTCAATAACTCAAGATTGAGCCAAAGAAAATTGCATGTGCCAGCAATTCATAAAGAAGGTGCGAGTAACAGCATGGAACCGAGTTTCAGTATGCATCCGTATATATGAACTGGAGTATTCCGTAATGGAACAATCTGGCCCAAAGTCAGCTGGAATAAGCTTCAGCACAAACCGACGACCCAAATGAGGACAAGCGGCGTAGAAAATGGATGGATGATGGAACAATCTGCCTTGGCATGAATGGGATCCATATATACAAAAAGCCCTTTTAAGTAACTAACTGCATCTAAATTACATTTTCACATTAACCTGAGATATTATAATCCAAATGCCATTTTGAGTAAAGTTATTGTCTCAAATAATAATTATAATGAACTGCATTGATTTGAAGTCAGTGAGTAATGATCATTAGTGTTTCAGTTGTTCAGGTATCCCTCAACTTATGGTATAGAACTTGAGCTGTGCCAACTATTCTCTCTCATTAATTTATGCACACAGTCTGCTCTAGCCTATGATGGTGTTAAATGGTTATTGAGCATGAGCTGAGCTGACTCGTGAGCTAGGGCGAAGGGGGGAGGTGTTCAAGAAGCCACAGTAGTGGAGACGGTGAAAGTTGAGCACAAGCTCTGTTCACGTGCTGGGCAGCGTTAGGCTCCATCGCACGCTATCTCTCGGCTAGGTTAAAACAGGAGCAAAACTGCATTTGAGCCAAAGCTGATGTTGCTTGAATCTGAAGAAACTGTTGATTCTTCAAGGGTGTTTTTCAGGAATTTGTTATGAACTGACAGTGCTTCTCAATTATTTTCTCTCATACACCCCAAGGAAACAGAAATGTTTTCACACACCCCCGATTTGCACTGCACAGACTGAACTCAAAACTGAAATCAGGAAAATGGAACAAAATGGAGATCAGTGAAGCATATAAGCGTATTCAAGTCAAATTTCAAAATATGATACATTTGTACATGTTGGCAGGTTTGCACTAACCTTGAAAGTACTCTGCTTCTCACGCCACCCCTGACAGTTCACCGTTCGTTCCTGGGGGGCCCTGCCCTACTATTTGAAAAGCACTGGATTAAAACAATTTAGAGGCTATGCACACGGAAACGTTTTCAGGTCAAAACGGCAAAGTATTTTAGTTTCAGCCTCTCATCTTCACGGGAACGGCAGCCTGTGTGACCTCAAACAATATTTTTTGAAAACAGCTTCCAGAGTGGGAAAATCTGAAAATGTCAGCTACTCGTTTCTGTATAGACAAGCAGTCCACTTTTTTGAAAGAACGCTGACCAGAAGTGAACTTTGAATACAATCCAACATAATATCTCACTATTTAAGTGATATGACTCACTCCAGTCGACCTTCTTCTGGTATTTTCTTGTCTTGTACTCCCAAAAGACACACTTGTGTTTCCACTTTGTCGTAAGTCTAAACAAACCTTGAAAAGCGGAGGACGACGAACTTATAAGCATGCGTTTTTTCTTCTACTACGGTTTGGTTTATTTCAGGTGTTTTTGTTCGCATGTTTGTTCACAGCACCACATGTACAGTATGTGTGCCTTTTGTATTTTATCATTTTCACTCAGTTATTCATTTCCATCTGGATACAGCTAAATACTATTTACTATTTACTGTTAACTACGCAGTATGGACCCAACTTTTTTTCAACATGCCATCAACGCCCCACCTGTCCCCACTGGGACAAAGAGAGGAATGACTGGAGGGTTCACTCACTCTGTTCATTCTGCAATATGCCCGGTTGTTGCGACAGATGAGTGAAACCCTTTGTCATTCAGCCCATTTGGTAGAGATCGAGATAGGAGGAAAACAAAACACACATGCACATGTCAATATATAGAGGCCCGCAAAATGATCAACTTAATTTTTAGTCATCATGCGGTGAATTGATTTATTGATTATTTTGACGTGTCCATTCATTTACCATGTTAAGTAAGTTAGTAATGGTATATTTTTTGTTAGTTGTCATCCTGCTGCTGCTTCTTTTTTTTTTTTTTTTTGGACCTTTGCAATTGTGCAAAATAAATGTGATGTTCTTTAATGCAGTTTTTAAAGCATGTTTGAAATAAACTAAACTAATATCATAAACATTAGCAATGTGAAAAGAAGATTCAGTCGTTACAGCACTGTTTTTCATCATCCTTTTTGGAGGGGTAGCAACCACAGTGGAAGTATGGACACATAGTGCTGTCCTTCTGTTGATTGGTCAACAGAATTCTGGACGGGAACGGGAAGAACACATTTAGTAAATATATATATTATGATGGAGACAGGATTCAAAGTTGATTGTTTTCCAGCTACATGTTGGATTAATTGGTGGTTTATTCTGTATACACTGATAGCTGCATACCGCCTGCACACCAACACAAGTTAGACTGAATTTTACCATTCCAAACACTGTGGATAACCAAAGTGAACCTTGCTTTAGTGATGCAAGTCTGTACCCCTCCACCATTATATTTGCTTTGATTCTTTGCTGAGCTTGGGTTGAAATAGCACATTCAAGAATGTAAATGTGTTTGTGCCCAAAACCGACACTGCTCTTTTTCCAGACAGTTTTTGTTCAGCTTTCCTCCCACAGTCTGAGGGTTGAATTGAGAGTGCAACTGCACAGCTTTGCAGTCTAGGCACGGTTAGAATGGTGGGTGACGCTCACTTTGTCAACCTCATGAGTAATTTTTGAAAACTTTTATTTGAAAATTAAATGACTAGAGAGTTGACTGGCCCTCAAAGTGTGTTGAATCCTTTGCTGATTCTAAACAGATAATTGGGGAAAAAAATGCATTTCCACCCACTACCGTCTTCTTTCATATGTGTTAACCTGAGAGATTTGTCTATGATGTCATAGTGCTTACGTAAACCCAGAAAGCATTAAAGTGAGACTTGCGTCCCTGAGTTGTGGGTAGCTGAGAAAATCTAGGTCACTGCTCTTTAAAATGGGTGCTTGTTGTTAGCAGTGAATGAGTGGTTTTGTGTTTTCGGTGCGGTCTTCACTTTGTGGTCATGTGGTCATCTTCAATCTGGGACAATGTTCGTTTTGTCATAAGGCATGTTTAAAAATTGAATTATCACATTAACACTACAGTAAAGGGGAGTGTGTTTCTCATTATGGTGTATGTTGCATTGTGCATAATAATACAGTACTAATGGCCTGGCACTAGTCAAAGGAGGGGATAAATGGCCTTAGGTTTGTAATTACAACAATAGTGGGTTGTGTGAAATTAACTGTAGTTGAATCATGTCTTTAAGCCATTGAGGCAAAATGGTGCACACTAGTTGTCTGCAACTGTTTCACCTCTGCTAGTTTTCTGTCTGAAAAAGACAATGTGATGTCATGGGAAGTTAAGTTACATTTTTTTCAGATGTCTGTTATGGCAGCCCATCCTGGTAGCATGATCCTGCGCCATGTGGTACTGGCATGGAAGCTGGAGTGCAGAACATCCAGAGGGAAAGATTCAAACAGCAGTTTGCAGTCACAGTGCTTTGAGGAGTGACACCGTTAGAGGCGAGATAGTGACAGACAGCTTAACATCTGGAGGTTTTTGGCTCTTTGCTGGCACTGCCATTGAGTCCAAGCAAGCGAGCAAGGTCTATTTCAATTTTTTTTTTTTTTCAAATATTTAACACAGACTTCTCACTGTTACTGAGACAAGTTTGACACGCTCGAGTTTCTATTCAAAGATCTATCTTTAACGTGCCACATGCTAACTTTATTGTATATTGTGTCAATGTACTTAACATGGCTTTCCTGCTGGAAGCCCACACCTGCAAAGTGGAGAACATCAGTCTTGGATATAGGAAACATAAAAGTCAGCAAATCCTATATCATTTAGTTAATAAGAACGATGTAGCGTAAGGAGCAGATGTGTTCCACAAACATGTTGACGCACAAGCCATTGGACTTACAGCCAATGATTGAGAGCTCATATTTTCATCTCTGTTTTCATCAGCTTCAGCTTCAGCACCACATACCCCAGCTGATTTTGTAAGTTTGCCCACTAACAAAGAAATGATCAGTCTATAATTTCAATGGTAGGTTTATTTGAACACTGAGAGACAACAATGACAAAAAAAATCCAGAAAAGTGCGTTTCAAAAAGAGTTATAAATTATTTTGCATTACCATGAAGGAAATAAGTATTTGATCCCTTTGGAAAAACGTGCTTTAGTACTTGGTGGCAAAACCTTTGTTGGCAATCACAGAGATCAGCCGTTTCTTGTAGTTGGCCACAAGGTTTGCACACATCTTAGGTGGGATTTTGGCCCACTCCTCTTTGCAGATCCCCTCCAAGTCATTGTTGTTTCGTGGCTGATGTTTGGCAACTCGAACCTTCAGCTCCCTCCACAGATTTTCTATGGGATTAAGGTCTGGAGACAGACTAGGCCACTCCATGACCTTAATATGCTTCTTCTGGATCCAACCTTTTGTTGCCTTGGCCCTGTGTTTTGGATCATTGCCATGCTGGAATACCCATCTCACCCAACACTTGACGGTACATGGCCCCATCCATCCTCCCTTTGATGCGGTGCAATTGTTTTGTCCCCCCGGCAGAAAAACACCCCCAAAGCATAATGTTTCCACCTCCATATTTGACGGTGGGGACGGTGTTTTTGGAGTCGTAGGCAGCATTCCTCCTCCTCCAAACATGGCGAGTTGAGTTGATGCCAAAGAGCTCAATTTTGGTCTCATCTGACCACAACACTTTCACCCAGTCTTCCTCTGAATCAATCAGATGTTCAGTGGCAAACTTCAAACGGGCCTGTAGATGGACTTTCTTGAGCAGGGAGACCATGCGGGCACAGCAGGATTTCAGTCCTTCATGGCGTAGTGTGTTACCAACTGTTTTTGTGGTGACAATGGTCCCAGCTGCCTTCAGATCATTGACAAGTTCCTCCAGAGTGGTTCTGGGCTGATTCCTCACCGTTCTCATTATTGAAACTCCACGAGGTGAGATCTTGCATGGAGCTCCAAACCGAGGGAGATTGGCAGTTAGTTTATGTTTCTTCCATTTGTGAATAATTGCACCAACTGTTGTCACCAAATGGCGATGGTCTTGTAGCCCATTTCAGCCTTGTGTAGCTCCACAATCTTGTCCCTGACATCATTGGAAAGCTCTTTAGTCTTGGCTATGGTGCAGAGTTTGGCATCTGGATTAATTGATTGCTTCTGTGAACAGGTTTCTTTTATACAGGTAACGAGCTGAGAGGGCTGCCAATGTCAGCTCGTTACCTGTATAAGATCTACCTGGGAGCTAGAGATCTTGCTGACAGATAGGGGATCAAATACTTATTTCCTTCATGGAAATGCAAATTAATTTTTAACTCTTTTTGAAACGCATCTTCGCATTTTCTTGATTTTTTTTTTGTCATTTTTGTCTGTGTGTTCAAATAAACCTACCATTGAAATTATAGACTGATCATTTCTTTGTTAGTGGGCAATCTTACAAAATCAGCTGGGGTTTGAATAGTTTTTTCCCCTCACTGTATATACCTAAGAGGCTTCTCTTTGTTGTAGTTCTGTTGTTTTTTTCTTTTTAAAGATCTTGAATGGAGACCTGCTGGGTTTGCATTTTTTTGCTGTCTGGTGGTTTCTACGATCCCTTTACCCCTCCCCTATCGTGTATCCTGGGTGCTCTGTGGGTCTGCGTGAGCTGTATTATCAAAAGACAGTCGCAGTATGCAGCAGTTATCAGTACCTGTGGGCTGTGTTAGTAGTGTACTCTATGGTTTGGCAGTGAATGTTGTGGTACTCTTGGGCAGCTGAAATCTTTCCATTCCTTTATGTCACTGACAGTCTGTCGGCACGCAAAGCACTAGCTGCCATCTGCTCATGTATAAATAGACAGTGGTCGGAGCTGGAACAGCTGGCATTAAGGCCAGGACTGCACACTATATCACTAATATAACTTTATTTTATTTGTATTTTTCTGTTTAGTAAATTTACTTAATTTATTATAAGGGAAATTAAGATTTTTATAAATGCTATTCGTAAAGGGTTCTTAGAATCTCTAGAAATGTTCTTTGCTTCTTTTTTCATACCAAATTTATATTTAGCAAAATAATGTTGCCTGGAGGAGTTCTAGAAGTTGATCAACTCCCTATGACTGATAGCATGTTGTTTTTCTTTTCTAGTTGGGAATGGATGAACAGCGCTTATGCTAGTTACAACCAAGTAGTGCACTTCATTTTGCATCGATTGCTCCAGTAAACAATTCATCAATTAATGAAATAAACTGATTTATTTATTGACTGATTGTTAAATAAACACAACTGATCAAATTCCTAACAATGCACAATTCAAACTTTTTGGATCATTTTTTTCATCTTAATGTGAACGGTACAATTTAGATTTTTTTTCAAATGCGACTGCAACCTCATATGTATGTAGATAAAAATCCGATATGTATTCAATGCTACTGCAGTCTGAACATCATATATTCGGCCTATACATTATCGAAAGGCGCGTTTTGCCCTGCAGGAGTTGGCGAAAGGTACTCACACATGTAAGCAAAAGTTCCCCCTGTCCAAAAATATATTTAAAAAAATCTGTGTCAGTGTAGCTGCTCACAATATATGCTCATGCGCTTCTCCGAACAGATGTAGCAGCAAGTTATCCACGTGCTGCCGAAGCCAAAAGTCTTATCCTCGTCTTTCGTCTTAGTTTTTTCGTCTTAAAGGTTAATTAACTTGAATTATTGATAATAATTAATTGATTAATTAAATATATAGTAATTTTGGGTCAAAAATGTGAATTTTGCATGGTCACATTTTGATAGTTTCAACTGATCACTAATAAATATATAAGTAATCATCCTATATATCTTTTACTCCATTCTGATGTTGGAAACCCATGTTTGAATGGCTTGAATTTGAGCCTCACCTTTTATGTCCACTCACAAGGTTACGGTCTAAGTCTGAAAATTAATTGAATTCCTAATTCAAGGAAAACGTATAAGTATAGTATAATTATAAATGAAATATTTAAGCATTGACACCCTTAATGCACAAAAATAATCATCAGAGTTACTTATTTGTTCATATGATGCACACAGAGCAGTGAACAACTTCATGCTTTGTCTACTTTTCCCGTTCTCTCTGCGCCGTGAGGCGTTCATGCGCAGTGTGAATTGTTCTTTGTTCTTATTCAGATACCTTACCCCCTATCACACCTGGGTGGGGTCCTACATGAAATACCTTGGTCCTACATGAAATAATTTGGTTAAGAACATGTTGACAATTGCACAAAATACTGGAAAAAGCCACAAACATGCCAGGAGATACGTTACTGTGTTTACTACCATAAACAGAAACACACGTGTGTGTGTGATGATGTGTTTTGAATGCGGTGTGTTCACATTAAACCAAAATACAAGTCACATTTTCTGGTAAACTACATACAAATATTTGATTTTTAACAATAAATCTGAATTGGGCATCATACTCCGCAGTATGACGTGAAATGTCTTAGATGGGCTTTATCGATCCACAACAGAAATTGCTTAGTTGCAGTGGCTCAGCATTTAACTTAGCTTGCATGCATGTTTTGAGACTTTTTTTTTTTTTTATACGTGACCACAGTTGATTTTTAAAAAGGATATCCAAAGGGGAGTCAAATGGTGAAATGGTCTATTGTATTGGCATGAGCTGGGCACATAAAGCCTTGTCATAACAGATTGCCTTACATGTTTTGTATGCTGTGTTGTCAAGTGCAGTACTCTTTATTCTGTTCATTGTTCCGTACTCTTCCTGTGCTCCCCCATGTCAGATCTCAGTAGAGACAAAAATGATGTGATCACCCCTTTAAATTGAAATGGGGGGGCTCTGTCACAGCTTCATTGTTTCAACAGACACACATTGTTGTATGCAGGCCTTGTCATTAAAAGGTGCATAGGATGTGTAACCAAAGAGTTAACAAAGTTGTTATGGAAATGTTGTCTGTCCTTTGTTGTGACTGCGACAAGTTCAGCTGTTGAACAGTGGTGCTTAGACACTACTTATAGCTCTCAGCTTTGAGTTGCATCCCTTGATAACTGTCATCTGCGCTGGAGCCCTGGCAACCGAGCCACATCACACACTCATTCAAAGACACTGGATACAACACAACAAGCATTTTTGTGGTAACGCCAGAATGTGTGCCCTGTAGTCTTTACGCTTATGCTATTTAAGACTGAACAACTTTTAGTGACCGTGTTCAAACCACCAGCCAATGTCAGTAGATGTGTTTTTGGCTACGTTCACACTGCAGGGTAGTAAAATCCGATTTTTTAATGTGATCGTTCACATTACCAAACAAATGCATGTTGTAATGTGAGTGCAACACACCACGAAAGTGATGTGCATGCGCAGAAGCCCGACATCGCTCGCATTTCTGTGTGTTTATGGAAGTAAAGACGGCTGCGGTGTGCGTTCCAGTGATGTGCGATACCATTGATTTCCCTTCTGATTTGATCCTGGGTAAAATTCACACTGGCATTGGCAATAACAATTCAATGCTATGTGCAAATTCATCTAATGTGTCTAATAAAATTTAAAGCGTAATGTACAGTATTTCAAATCCTAGCACAAAGAATACAAGACATCATTGCCATTTACCGGTTTATTTTAAACCCTGATGTATATTGAGGTAGTGGGGTGATTTACAATATAGCCAAGCTAATATACAACATCAGAAAGAACAAAGGACAAAATCATATACCTGAAGTATTAAAAGTATCACTATTTTGAGTTCAGAATTGACTTAAGATCACGAAGAGCTGGTATCGGCGATTTCAACATTTCAGTATCGAGCCGCACTAGCATGCTCTCCTCAACGTGTTTGTGGCAATTTTGAGGATTTAATGCAATTTTTTGCAAAAGTGAGTGTCGAATGAGTCAATACTTATTTGAAGCTAGCAATGTAAGCTAAAGCTAACTGGAGCAAAGAGCCAAGCAGCGACTGTTTCAGTCTAGTCGCTTACGTCACCAGAAAGAGTGGATGGTTGGAGCTGTAAACTCCGATCTTCAAAATACAGTGGATCGGCATCTGATCCCGATCCTGAAGATCGGATCAGGACATCCCTAATAATTGTTCCACAGATTATTGTAAATAACCGATATTATGGCAAACATTGTTTTGAGACCATTGTTTCTATTAATGTATTTATCATTGTAATTGAAATGTCAAAAAAAATAAACATGATGAATTAAACAAACAAAAATGACAGAAAACCTCAATGAATGTAAAAAGGACTTTCAATCTCAAATCAAAACTACAATATCTCTTTTTGAAACGGTGTCACTTTTGTTTGGGTACGCTACTAGTGTAACTAGCATGTAGATCAGGGGTGTCCAATGTCTTTTCTGAGGGAGTGCTACTTTTACCAAATGAAAATGGCCAAGAGGTTTCATTTTTGTTACATTTATTTTCATACCTTATTGAACCCAAACAAACCAAATATGCTCCAGAGCATCAACAACAAAAAAAATGCTGTAATCCACAACTCGCATTTTGTATTTCAGAATGCATTTCTCACCAGTGTTCTCACATTAGTAACTAAAAACCTGAGTGAAAAGCAGGCTTTGGGGATCCTCATTTGGATGCTTTTTTAGAAGTGAGCTGCTACATAATCATGTTTTACACAGGCTGTAGAATTGCTTGTAACATTCCTCCTATATGAAAGAAGCACATCTTCACATTCACAATGGATTTGCTTAACAGTCCATATTTTTTTCCTCATTATTTTTTAATTTTCCTCTCTTTGGTGTGCACTCTGTCGTGCATTGTGGGCAGGTCCTGTGTGTCCTTCCCTTTTTGGTTGTCTCAGGTGAACGGCACAAGCTTTTAGTCCTCATCTGGTGTGCAGAGACCTCCTAACAACCTCATTACTTGGGATACCTCCACTTTCTCTGTGCTGGATTATTGGCCCCATGTTGAATACTGAAGTGCAAAATGTCTGCCGGCTACAACCAGCTGAGCGATCTCCTTCAGAGAGCAGGATGTGGTTAGTTAACAGTATACACCTCACTGGGAAATGGGAAGCCCCCATGGAGCGCCAATGACCTGTCTGTTGTATTCTGCTCATTAGGAGACGAAAATCCACATCTGTGACATTTAGTGCCAAATACATATTTGATATTTGATGCCCACAAGTTTTCGATTGGTTTAAGGTCCAGCGATTAGGCTGACCACTCCATAACATTGATTTTGTTGGTGTGGAACCAAGATTTTGCCTTTTTACTAGTGTGTTTGGGGTCATTGTCTTTTCGAAACACCTATTTCAAAGGCATGTCTTCTTCAGCATAAGGCAACAAGACCTCTTCAAGTATTTGGAAATATGCAAATTCATCCATGGTCCCTGGTATGCCATAAATAGGCCCAACGCCAAAGTATGCTTGTACCGTCACTGTCGTCACTGTGTACTCAGCTTGAATTCATAGTTTGGGGGTCTCTCACAAACTGTCTGCCACCTTTGGACCTAAAAAGAACAATTGTACTCTATCCACAAAATGGTCCTCCATTTCTTTTTAGGCCAGTTGATGTGTTCTTTGGCCAATTGTAACCTCTTCTGCACATGTCTTTTTTTTTTTTTAAACAGAGGGACTTTGGGGGGGATTCTTGCAAATAGATTAGATTCACATAGATGTTGACTGGAGAGGATGTACAAGACAAGAGCTCTGCTGAGGATACTATAAACTACAACTATTTTGGTGCTTTTCTGAACACATTTCATGAACACAAGATCGCAACTGGTTGCTGACTCCCTCAACCTTAACTTGGATTGGTGAGAGGTACAGATTCCTTGAAATATACGAGTTACATGTGCAAAAAGCTGCTAGAAAGCCAAGCTAACCCGCTAATTACTGAAGATTAAAGCGGTTGCCTAGCAACAATGCCTATACAAAAGGAAAAAGAAAAAAGTATTTATTACAATTGTAAAGGATACTGGCCCTGGATATATGGATTCAAAATCAGAAGTCAAGTGTGGAAGGGGAGGACGACTACAGCCATGAGTTGAGAAAATCAGAAAAACAAGGAAAACTCTATTTCTATGAGAATGAATTGCTAGACCTAAGGGGGTTACAAGGGAGCTGGAGAAGAAGGCGGCACAAGAGATGGAGAAGCAGATGCAGGAGATACAGGAGTGTCCTGCAGCACAACCAGACCTTAAGTATTTGCAGTCACAGATTCAATATGTACAAACGCAGAATGACAGTCTCAACAAAATAATCTTAGGGGTCCATGGTGATGTCATAAACATTAATGGGGGAAAATAGAGCACTGAGCAAAGAAACTAAAGCTCTAAAAGAAGAAATCAAGAAGTTGTAAGATGAAAATGTTGCGTTGTGTTCTGCTCTTAAAGCAGTCTACCCATGGTAGATAATAAAGCACTACGCACTGATATCAAGGCTTTGCAAGATAATATAAAGCCACTATTGGAAGAAAATGCTGCCTTGAACACTGCTCTCAAGGAAGGTAAACCATATGGAAGAAAATAGAGCTTTATGCAAGGATGTTAGAGTTCTGCAGAATGATATCAAGGCATTATTGGAAGACAGTGCTGTCATGCGTGCTGTTCTAAAGGAGGTTAAAAACCCTAAGGAAGAAAATGCATTATGCAACAACATCAGTGCTCTACAGGATGGTATCAGGACACTAATGAAGGATAATGCCGCCTGGCGCACCACTCTGAAGGAAGAGAAAGAAGCAAAGGATAATATCACTGAGCAAATGAAAGCTATAATGGATAAGATGGATCAGAATTAATGAATGAACAATGTAATCCTCACAGGGCTCAGAATTACACCCAGGTCAAAAGATAGGGAAGCTCATAACAGTGGAGAACCAAATGGAATGGATGTTCCTTCAGCAAAGCAACAGATTGTCAACTTCCTAAGAAACAACACCACACCTGTCATCTTCAAGTTCACCAACAGGGAATTCAAGACTGCACTGCTGAAACAGAGGAAAAACTTGAAAGGCACAAATGTCTACTTAAATGAGCATCTGACAAAACGCAACGCTGACTTTGCCAAGAAAGCACGAGACTCGAAGAAGCAGGGAAAGATACAAAGTACTTGGAGCACCAGCGGAAAAATATTCATCAAGCTACATGGAGGTCCAGGAGAAGCAGGAGTGTTGTTTGTCAAAGATATCGACGATGTGGATAATACTAAATATCATATAATCATGACAACAAGGATAAAGAAGGATATAACGCACAAAAATAGTAAGAAGGATTACATTCAATAACACGAACATTGATATCAACGTTGAAAGGACCCGCTCAACAAAGAATTAAAATGAGGAACTCGTGTACTTACATTTAATGACACTCACAGTACAACAACAAGACAGCAAGATGTTGATCCAGAAATCAACAGGGGAGGAAAAAAATTTAATCAAACCAAACTGTCACAGTACTTACAAGTAACGCCAGACGGTCTTTGATTATCCAGGAGTTGATCATTGGCTGAGCCTTAGCCATTCTGGTTATTCTCCCATCCATATTGATGTCCATTTTGATTCCATCCACTTTGTCTTCCGAGTCTCTGGTTTTGCTCTCCATTTTAAGTCATTGGAGATCATTATAGCTTGATCTCAATCAACTTTTTAATCAAAGTACGCTGTTCTTCTGAACAATGTCTTCAACGACCCGTTTCCCTCAGGCTTTCAAAGAGAAATGTATGTTCAACAAGTGCTGGTTGCATCCCCTAATATGGGCCACCTGATTCACACTTGTTTTTTCCCAACATTGACCACTGATCACTGATTGAATGCCACACTGCTATTTTTTTTTTTAACACACCCCTTTCAACTAATTGCCCAATTGCACAACTTTAAGAGTGTGCATATCATGAATGCTGGGTGTTTGTTTTCTGATAATCTACTGCACCTACTGGTAACTTGTTTGCCATGTAGCAATAAAAGTATACTAATAACAGTGATTAATTTGGTTAGTCACATTGGACTGCTATTATTTTGGGCACCACTGTATATGAACAAATTATTTGAATGTTTTGTGTAATCCATTATTTTGAGTAATTATGACATTTCAAGTGTCTCAATGTCTTACTTTAATTCTACATCTTTTCACACTTTTTCTAAATTGACCATTTGTACACATTCCAATGCCAATGTCATTTTCCTACAGTATAATTATACAATACTGTCATCTTATACATTGTGAATGAAACAGAAGTGGGAAATTGCTGAAGAGAAGGAAATTGGTGCATTGTGCCGCATCGTCCCCCTTGTGTGCCAAGTTGAGGTTGCTATGGCAACCAGAAACTGGTTCCATACCTGTTGCCATGGTTCGGAGAGACGTGTGATGACGTTGTTTTTACACAGCAAACACGTCTTCCTTTTTAAATCAACGAGGGTTTCTCTGCTGGAAACATTAACTACCTTTAAAATGTCTCAAAAAAAAGTGGTGAAATATGTACTACTCTGTGTACATTTCATTGACTAAAGATATGCTAGAATACTTTCATCTTTTGTTCACAATCAGCTACTTATCACAGGTAACTGACACAACTTTCTTCTCATTCATCTCCGCAGAGTCACGATGTTTTAATAAAGACACTTTTTTTTTCCTTTTTTCTTTTTACTTAGTCGGACGCTGAGCGTCTATTGACTGTGATGGGGAAGCGTAGAATGGGTTGTTCCACTGCATGAAACTGGACGGTCATTGAATAAATGCTGCCCTTTGTCCCGCCCTTTGGACGCTGAGTGTCACTGGGCGTGTATGGGGCAGTGGGCTGGCCCAGATGCTCGGTTCTGCATGATGATTGGATGATATGTCTAAGGCGGAATCCTTTTTTGATTTACAGTAAAATGAGCGAATCAGCGATCTTGAAAGTTAAACATCCACCGAAGCATTTTCTAAGTTTATCGTTCCTGAAAAACTAATCGGGAGACTTTACCGATTCTCAGTGACATTGTCTATATTAAAAACAACTAGGAACAAAGGGTAGAATGTACATATAAATAAATAAATAAATACATAAATACATTTATGATGTAAGTTGAAAAAAAAATCTCTGCATTGTTAGTGTCATTTGAGCTTATCATTTCACTTGATTCAATCACTTTCCTAAGTGACTGACAGGACCACATGGGTCAGGCAAATTTGTGAACGCAGGGAAATAAGGCTTTGACGTCATATCCCAAACATGATTCACCTTCAGGTGATGAGTGTCCTCTTATCTACTTCTGTGTAGCTGTACTCAAATACAATGAGTAATAGGGTCATCCCATATCTGTAATCATAGCCCATACCCTAATCATAGATGCTTAATAATGGCTCACATCATGTGTGATTATTAGCAAGACTAGTTGGTCACCATGTCATGGCCATCCACAGCCATCCCACATTAATCTTGTCATCTCTGTTTTATTGGTGGTCGTTCATTGCTTAAGCGGTCCCCCTTGTTATTCGCCATTAAATTTTTTTTTTTTAGGAAAGGGCAGTGGCGGGACATTGGTAACCAAAACACCCCTATTCGTTATACCCTGGGTCCAATTTCCCTTTAGAGGAAGGGCAAAGGTGAACTTTGGCTTTATTTAGCCCTCTGTCCCACTGTATCCTTTTTCAGTACCCTGTGTGGAAGCTCCTGCTCTGCTATTGATTGCACCTTAATCATTTGTAGATGCTGGGGATTTGACTACATTTGCTTAACAGGCTGTGAGGAAAACTAGCAAACTATTATTTTAAGATATTATCTGAATGTTTTGACTCTTGACACCAATGTGAGTTGTGCCATAGTCGATGTCGTAACGGATGGATGTTAAAAGGCACTGTATGCAGTGGGTTCTGACAACATTTGAACATACTGCTAACATTGTATCTGTCCTCTTCCTGGTTTGAGTACACCAGAGAAAGGGGAGAAAGAAAAATGCACATGTCAATTTATGGAAGCCAGCAAAATGACTGACTTTTTTTTTTTCCCATCGTTTCATTAATCAATTTATCCATTATCATGACATAAAAGAAATAATAATGATTAGGGCTTTCGGAGTTAATGCATTAACGGACATTTTCTTTAACGACAATATATTGTATATGTATTTTTTTAAGAGAGATTAACACGTGCACTAGGGTTGTAATGATTCATCCACTACATCGGTGTATCGATTTATAATCTATCATCCAACTACATTGATATGTATTCACCAAATTGCCATTCCAGACGACATATGGGTCAAACATTGTTTGAAAGATAATCAATCGATTGAATCGATAACAAGAAATTATGTGTTGGATTAAAGAACGACAGGTTTTTTATGGATGTGTGTTTTTAGCTATTTTAATGAATCAATACTAGGAAATTATGCATTTGATTCGCTAAAATGTCTATCTGCAGATGAAATTTGATTCAAATCTGATGGTGTGAAATAAATTATTTAATATTTAGCTTAGAGAAATGAATGAGGTATCACATTATAGTTACTCATGTTTTATCATAATTCATCACGAACTTGATTTATTTCAACCTGTTAATTCATTAATTGTTAATTCAACCTACACGGTTTGTAGCACTTGGTTCAAATAAAATGTGAATGCATTTGCCATGAATTGTTGTTTACTTGTTTGTTTATGTCCATAATTATTTTATTCCTGTTTCCCTTATAAAAAGCAATGTGAATCTTGTAAACTTCATCTGCACTGTCCAGTATCCAGGTATTTTATTTTACAGTAAAGTAAAATGACTTCAAGTTACTAAATTGTATCGGATCGTATTGTTCAAAATAACCAATATCGTTCTTGAATCGAATTAGCCAACACAAAGTCTGATATGAATCGAACTGTTGTTAAAATAGATAATATACTGTAATAGATATTATTACAGTAAAAGGCAACAAGGTGTAAACACACTTGTAGAGCCTGAGTCGCACACAAGCAGCCGCACTAGCATACTTTGCTAAACTAAGTTAACCCAGCTAACTTCCATTTACAGGGAGTTTTTATGCCAACTTTATGCCATAGCAACAGTTTTACATTCTTTCCCATCATGATAACCTGTTTGGTAGAGATAGGGAGGATCAAACATGCATGCACATGTCAATATATCGATGCCGATAAAATTACCAAATATGTTTTTATTTATTGTGCGGTTAATTGGTTTATTGATTATCGTGACAGACCTAGGAGGCCAGCAAAATTATTGAATTCCATCCATCTATTTTCTTTGCTGCTTATCCTCACTAGGGTTGCGGGTGTTCCTGCTGACTTTGGGCGAGAGGTGGGGTACACCCTTGACCCGTCAATCGCAGGGCAGACAAACAACCATTCACACTCAGAATCATACATATGGACAATTTAGAGTTGCCAATCAAACTAACATGAAGGTTTTTGGAACGTGGGAGGAAAACCCATGCATGTAAGGGGAGAACATGCAAACTCTGCACAGATGTGCCCAAGCGGAAATTCGAACCCAGATCTTCTAGATCTCCTGACTGTGTGGCCAACATGCTAAGCACTTGGCCACGTTGTTTTCCGAATGGGAAATCTTGGCACATTCTAATCAAGCCTTGATACCCCTAAAGCCTTTCAAAACAACATCACTTAAATTACTGATCACACAAATGTGGTCTTAGCCAGGTTAGGATCGTTATATTCTTCAAATGAAGCGGGGCAGTTTTGTTTTCACATAATTAGCTTTAGTGCACTCTGTGTTCTAGTTTCACAGGACATGCTGTGCTTTTCTGTTAGCATGTGACACACGGAGAGTGATAGACAGTCCCTGTCTCCACATCTCCTGCATTATTTATGTGTGCAGAATCTTCTGAGCACTGCCTGGGACATGTTGATTTGAATGCCTTCTAAAGTGCCTTTATGTCAGGAGGATTTAATTTGCCCGTTAGCTAAGCTCAGAAGTTACATTAAACTGGGATCAAGCATACAAGCATACACTTTTAAAGTACTTTTTATTAGGATGCACTATTTCTTACATACGGTCTTGGTAGGGTATATTTACTGTTTCTATGGTTGCGCGTTGCTTGTCCAAACATGACTTGAGATCTTTGTGACCTGAGTGAACTTTTTGCAGATGACACTCAAGAGTGATAAATGATCATCATAGAGACAAGAGGATCAACATATCACAACATATCAACATCATCAAATAACCCCCAGTAAATTCTCAATGTCGTCTTATTTTCTTTTTGTTCTGTATTCGGTGTGCGGAAAGATTAAAGAGCATTCCTGCAGCTCGCAGCAAGCATGGTTGAGAGGGATGAAATGCCAGACATGCTTGCAGATTCTTGTTTATTATGAAATGTCAGGGTGGCTATAGGGAATGGTCGAGTCATGCATGAGTGAATAGTCCTCGAGCCTATGCAACAGGTGTATCCCCTGACACAATACAGTAGGGCGAGGTTGCATTTTCTTTTGTTATGTTGCATGTGTTTCAGTAAAAACCGACACAGCAATAATGACAGTAATGACACGAATAATAATGTTTTTTTCTTCTTCTATATGAGTATAACAGAAACCTAATTAATGTATTGTGGTTGTATTCAGTGCGTGGAAATCTTAATTTAGTTTTTTTCATTCACAGCTATTCTCAATCCCAAAGCCCCAAAAGAACCAGCAAAGACTTTCAGTTTTGATTACTCCTACTGGTCTCACACAACGGTGAGTCCAACCTTTTTTGTGTGTGTTAAGTACTATGACTAATAAGAAAGAAACCTTCAGCCAACTTTACTGTGAGTGTAACGTTGTATGTTCCCCTTTCAGCCAGAAGACCCGTGCTTTGCTGCACAGAACCAAGTGTACAATGACATTGGCAAGGAAATGCTGCAGCATGCCTTTGAGGGCTACAATGTCTGCATCTTTGCGTATGGCCAGACTGGAGCTGGTAAATCATACACCATGATGGGCAAACAGGAAGAGGGGCAGGAAGGAATTATCCCCATGGTTTGTCCTTGTTTTTTCATGAAGTAGAATAACACTCTATATCATTAAATGACTAATTACTGTCTGACCACATGCAATTTGTGCAAACATATCTTTCTTATCTTCCCGTCAGCTTTGTGAAGATCTCTTTGAGAAAATCAATGAAGACAACAACAAAGAGGAGCTCTCCTACTCTGTCGAGGTGATTCCCAAGCTGCTTTTTGTCTTTTTACCCAGCACCGGTCTTACAGTGTATTTAACAATATGTAGTTTTGTATTAGATGTGGAGGCTGTTCTATGGCTATGGAAGAGTTTCCAAAAAGGCACACTCACTAGTCAAAAGACACGGGGCCCGAAGGTTTGCGTCTATATGGCCCGATGATTTCCACGGATCACAGAATCTGCCATTAAAAACAGAATTTCCGTTAAATGCGGAATCTCGTGGAAATTGACATCATGTGAATGAAATTCTGTCATTGTGAGGAGAAGGAACTTTTATGTGTAGAAGGTATATGTGTGCAGGTTTTGAGTGAAGAAAAAATAATAAACACATTTACTTTTGCACCTAGCTCATTAAAATAAGCGTGTCATAAAATATATCTTACATATGCAATTGGAATTGCCTGAGTGATTACGTCTTCCTTAATCACAAGCACGGGCATTACAGTTTGTTGGAAGATTTTGTAGCAATGTGCGCAGAGACTGACATCCCATTAGAAAAGTCTGCCAAGCTACATCCATTGCTCAATTACTGGTCAAATTGTCCGTTGATGTATTGCATCAGTAATTGTAAGTTTTTTTGCACTTAACTGACCTTTCATTCACTTAACCCAAAAAAGCTAAGCTAGTAAGAATAAGTGTAAAATGTAAAAAAAACTGAATTAAAAAAAATGGAAATAGAACGGAATTTTGAAAAAAATATAAACAGATTTTATAGGGCCCTATGTGTATTAAAACATGTGCAAACTTGATAGCGGAAAGTTGAAAGCAAACTCCAGGCTAGAACTGAAGGTGAGCATGTATTTATTTTATGCTTTGAATTTGATGTTGTGCATGTTTTAACACAATACATAAAAAATGAAATAGCATTAGATTGCCATGATGTACTAAAGACAAAAGAATGCAGAAAGCATGCTCAAAGTTAACACTTTGCTCAATGAAATGAGGATTTATGAGGTAACGTGAAGTGTCATGAGGATCGTCCATCTTTTAGAATATGTGTAGCAAAAAGGGTACAAAAAAAGAAAAAGACACCCCTTTTACTCTTTTACCTAAGGTCTGAAGATTTGCTCACGTTTGAGGACTACCACATTTTTGTGTGGTTATAGTAGCATATTTGATATTTGACTTTACGATGATCAACATACTGTAATTATATTGAGAAAGTTGTCTGATCGTATACCTTTGTCAATAGGTCAGTTACATGGAGATCTACTGTGAGAGGGTGCGTGATCTGCTCAATCCCAAGAACAAAGGGAACCTGCGGGTGAGAGAACATCCTCTCTTGGGCCCCTACGTGGAGGACCTCTCTAAACTGGCTGTGACCTCCTACACTGACATTGCTGACCTCATGGATGCTGGCAATAAGGCCAGGTGAGCCACTTTTAGAGCCAAAGAAGCAGTGTTATACAGTTATAGCTGTGGTAACGTCATACTTTACCTTATATGGAAGTTACAGAAAGAATGAGAATAATGTGGAATCAGGAAATGTAATCACATTCTTATCTTAGAGTTCAGCGTTTTAAAGGAACATCAAAATGCAAGTAAAACTCCTTGCTTCTCTGAAAGATAAATGAAGCCCATTATGATCTCGGTAACAAAACATTTTAAATTGTACTTTCAATTGAGGTAATGAGTGCTTCTTGTTAAACAAGCCATGTTTTTACTTGCGTGAAGATATTGTGTGCTTGCGTGTGCATTTGTGTCAGTGTGAACCCTGTCTTAATCTTCCTGTGCTGATTCAGAGGGACAGTCACGGGAGTAGATGGGGGTTTTACACGCCATGTTTAGAATTAAGCCCTCCTACTTGGCCTCGTGTGTTTTGTTTTGTTTGATGTCTTTAAAGTATTATCCACCTGCGCCACACAGAATAATCCCTAATATTGAAGTTATTAATAGGTGTAAAACTCAATGAGGATGACTCATGTATTAGAAAAGACCAGCAGCATTTGTGTTCGTTATGTAAATATGTCTGTAATGTATCTCCTAACCTACAGAACTGTGGCAGCCACCAACATGAATGAGACCAGCAGCAGGTCCCATGCAGTTTTCACCATTGTCTTCACTCAGAGGAAACACGACAGTGAGACAGACCTTTCTACCGAAAAGGTCAGACAAGGCTAAGATGCCTTAGGTGGCATTGAGAGGGAATTTTGATTTGACTGTTTAGCGTTTCCTCTGGCACAGAGCAGTGTGTGCTTTGCTAAAGACAACACCTACTAGCCCAATTTTGACACTTTTTGCACTTCTTAGTAATATGCAATGGCCATAATAAGCTTTAACAATGAGCTTGCTGTCTAAAGAAGCACAACACAACAAATGGGAAGTTGAGCTAGATCAGGGGCCGGCAACCTTTTCCATCAAGAGAGCCATTTTGTCTCATCTTCCAGTAAAAAAAAATGTTCGGGAGCCACAAAAAATATAAAAACGTTTAAACTTGTAAAAATTGTAATCTTTTGTAATGTTATCTGTTAGAGCCACAAAAGTCAACAAACAAAAGTGCAGCTACACATGTAGATCTACTCTGAGCTAATTTAAACACTGAACTGATTTGTGTAAAACATTCATTTATTCATTCATTTTCTATATCGCTTATCCTCATTAGGGTCGTGGGTATGCTGGAGCCTATCCCAGCTGACTTTGGGCGGGAGGCGGGGTACACCCTGGACTGGTCGCCAGTCAATCGCAGGGCACATATAGACAAACAAAGACATACAACCAGTCACACTCACATTTACACTCTATTGGACAATTTACAGTTGCATATCTTTAAAGCCATATAGTGGTGTGAAAAACTATGACTTTTCCACCTGACTTTTTATTCTTTTGCATGTTTGTCACACAAAATGTTTCTGATAATCAAACACATTTTAATATTAGTCAAAGATAACACAAGTAAAACAAAATGCAGTTTTTAATGAATGTTTTTATTATTTAGGGAGAAAAAAATCCAAACGCACATAGCCCTGTGTGAAAAAGCAATTGCTCCTGCACCTAATAACTGGTTGGGCCACACTTAGCAGCAGTAATTGCTGTCATTAATAATCATTTTATTGATCCTCTTTGCAAAGAGAGACATTCATTTTCTGAATAATTTAGTTTTTTTTAATTAGCTGACTAGATGCTCTGATATATCATTGGGCGATTTTTCTGGTATTTTCATTTTTTCCCACCAAAATAGTAATTTATTGACGGTCCCTAGAAAAACAGCCAGCAGTTAGAGTAGCACTTCCTGTGCGAGCTCACCGCATGGTAAGAGCATTCCGTGCACGGTGAAGGAGGACTACAGCTGTTGCTACGGCGCCAAATATACAACGTCCAACGTTACCACGCTAGCAATCCGGCGGCGTTAAACCCATGACCCGCCAGTGCATTCGCAGACGTAAAAGTGAAAGCACATATTGTTCCGATCTGTGAGTGCAGTCAGTCAACTGCCGCTGCACATAACCTGCCTCACCTGGAGTCACCACCTCGGCGATTACCGTGTCACAGGCCATGAGCACATAGCTACAGCGCACTTCTCGTTAAAAAACATATTGCTATGCTCCCGTTAATGACATTGTTTTATTTTACAGCGCAGTAACTTGTTTCAGACTCAACTCAAAACTCCTGCACTTTTTTTTCTCTCCCACGCAAACTGACTGCTACTTAGCCATCTACGCCCTCCCTTGCTCATCCAATCAGGAGTCAGATGACAGTCGAGATGCATTTACGGTCTTGGTGGCTCTTCAAACAATTCAGTTTCTTTTTGAAAATGCACATTTCCCCTACTTTGGTGAGAAAAACCAAAACAAACGGCCGCAACAAGGAGGCTAAAGAGCTGCATGCCGTGGGTTGCCGACCCCTGTATTAGACCTTCATTATGGCAGCATTATAGTTGAGCACTACATTGGTATCATAGAGAGATTCTCCCATCCCATTATGAATAATATTTTAAAATAAATAACAATTCAATGATTAAATTAGTTGTTAATGTAAACTATTCACATAGTACAGGCTTATTCAAAAAGCAATTTCATTACGCAATATTTTGTTAAGGAAAAACAATACAAAACTCCAGCCAAGTCACAAGTATTTTATGCATAATCTAGTTTTATTTCCTGTCTTACAAGTGTGCTATGTGACCCCCACCTGTAGCACGGACAACTGCAATGTGATGAGAGAAATTCCTCCTATACATGTGTGAGCATGATCCACTGAGTTGATAGCTGTGATTGTTCGATGTTTAGGGTTATTGAGGTTAGAGAGTAGCGATGGAACATAAAGGAGATCTTTTACATATTCCCACAAGGAAAAAAAAATCTCACTGAGGTTTGGGGATCTCACAGGCCAAGCTTAAAGAGCAAGGTCGTGGGCCCCCTTTGGACCAACGTTGCCAGAGGAATGACGCGACTGCAGTGCCCCCATGGTAGCCTTTCAAAACTTAAAAAACTCCTCTTTAAATGGTCACTGACTCATTCCATGATGATGCTGGAGAATTTACACAAAGGTTCATGAAATGGGTTCATTCTTTTTGAATAACCTTGTAGATTTAAAAAAAGTTTATTGATCTTTCATAGTTGTAATATTGTTATTGTATGTAGAGATTAAAAAAAGTAAAAGCCCCTTTTTATAGTTATAATATTGTTATTGTTGTATGGCATGATGTTATGTGATTGCCACCCTCAATTTGAACATCTTTTGCAATGTTGATTATCATTGTTGTACAAACCTTTTCAGGTCAGTAAAATTAGTCTAGTGGACTTGGCAGGGAGTGAACGAGCAGATTCTACCGGTGCTAAAGGTACCAGGCTAAAGGTAAGACTGTTATTGCATACACTAAACAATAGCTTAAGTGTCCAACTTGTAGTTGCTTGAATAAAATGTTTATTTGGTTTTAGGAGGGCGCAAACATCAACAAATCCCTAACCACATTAGGAAAGGTCATCTCTGCCTTGGCTGAAGTGGTGAGTGTTTTTATGTCTCTTAGTTTTGCTTTCCTTTCCTTTTCCTCTTACCTGAATGAAACCAGCCTTTCTTCCAAAGGTCTTAATGTTTTCTGCCTGGCATGTTGTAATGTCTGCTCTTGTCTTTTCCCCTGTTCTTGCAATAACTGCTTACAAAGGATAACTGTTCCAGCAAGGTAAAACCTTTTGGCAGCTCAATCGTTCACCTTTGATTCCTCCCATGGGACAGATTTGACCGCCTTTTGCCATGTACAATGTTCAATGTTTAACCCCTTTTAGGCATTTTGCACTGTAAAATGTTGTGCTCTGGCAAAAGGTCTTCAAATTACTCTCTTCCTCTCCTCATTTCATGTGGCCCCATTTTATATCACAATGTAATGTAGTTTCAGCTGTCATCACTAACTTGGATTCGCAGAATATTTAATTGCATCACACTCTAGCAAAATTGTGTTTATTGTATTTGCATTCTTATTTCAGAGCAAGAAGAAGAAGAAGACTGACTTCATCCCATACAGAGACTCCGTTTTGACATGGCTGCTGAGGGAGAACCTTGGTATAAACATTACTGAATTTATTTTGTGGTGGAGGTGTGGTCCTAGGGTTGGTCAAAAGTTTGAGAACACCCTGATTTTTCCATTTATTCATTGAAATCCAAGTCGTTTATGTCCAATGAATAGCTTGAAATAGTAAAAGTAAGTAGTGAAGTGCTAGAGGTAATACAGGTAAGGTTACCCAAAACTGACAAATAATGTGTATTTCAGAATTATATAAAAATGCCTTTTGGCCAGTAGTATGTATATATATATATTTTACTTTTATATAAACTTTTATATACGTAAATAAATCAGGCTGTAAAGACCCCACTATGCTAATTAAGAAGCCGATTTAAAACAGTGATTGAAGGATAAGTAACTCCAGGGTAATGTAGACTTACCATTCTGTGTTTTAAAGCAGACCAGTCTTCATCTTCATGTCTCTTCCGCATCAGACACGCTAGTTTCATCGTTAGTGGTGCGAATAAATTTGGCTTAATTCCATGTTCTGGAAGTGCTTTATTTCATCTTCAGATATTTCTTCTTATTGACTATTATTGACACGTGGCACAAATCTTCACTATTATAACTGTAAACATCCTCTGTCTGTATAACGCCATGTTTGATTCAGTGTGAGGACCACTGCGCCGACCTCCTGTGGGAAATTCCACTTTTCTGAGCAGGCTCTCGTCATGAACATTAAATGTAATTTTTGCAAATGTACTGTTCTGTCTAGTAAAACAAAAATATAGAACTTAATTACAAATATAAAACATATTTAGGCTAAGTTGACAAATCATGCCAGTGATCCTTTAATGTCTTTAAATACAAAACTTTGTATTCTTGTTGGTACTTGTCAACATTTCAGCCTTTTCTCGTTGTGCCTTTTGCGCTATTTTTATCATTTTTGCTGGTTTTAAAATTGTATTTAGTTTCTGCAGTGATGCAATGACATTTGAGCCATGTGCCACAGATGGCCACCGAGCCGCACCTTGGCTACACCTCCACATTTGTTGGGGTCAGGCTTGTGACGTGGGCTCTATGAGCAAACTACAACTCGGCTTTTTGGCTCAGTGTTGTCGGTGAGCGATGGAGGTTGAGGAGAGAGAGACTGGTCAGTGCCTAACGAGTTGCAGCTCTGAGTTTTTATTGGAGGTGACTGTCAATGTAGTTATATTTGTGTCTTAATTTTAAGGTAGAAAAGGCAGATTTTGAGCCATATTATGTGCAATAACTACTGTTGCGTGCTCAGTCACATCGCTGCGCACTGTCACTCAACCCCTCTGCACGCTCCTCTATCAACCTTTTTGCTAGCGCGGTGGGGCTGTTACGAGGTTAGTATGAGCGCTTGGGTCTCCGGCTGGGTTTTGAGGGCTGGGCTCTTGGCTGGAGCTTACGGGTTGTTGTTACTTTTTTTGTTCGCTCTGCCTTTTTCCACCGCTGCTGGACCCTTGTGTGGTACACGTGAGGCAGCAATGTGTCAATACAGTGTGCCGCGGCCCACAGTAGCAGGGAAAACACATCGTCATTTATACCAGTATAAGTCATTTTCTTATCATTGGAAGAATTTAAACCGGTACATAAAAATGATCATCCAAGCAAATGTCACATTCTTTTTTGTTTTGTTTTACTTCACGCATAGGTGGAAACTCCAGAACCGCAATGGTAGCTGCACTCAGTCCTGCTGATATCAATTATGATGAAACTCTTAGCACACTCCGGTAAGGTTCCCATTCTCATGGACATGGCAAAAAAACAGATAAAAAAAAAAACAATTCAGATCATTCATTAAATTTTTTTCTAGATATGCTGATCGAGCAAAGAACATCAAATGCAATGCTGTCATTAATGAAGATCCCAACAATAAGTTGGTGCGTGATCTTAAGGATGAAGTGGCTCGACTGAAGGAGCTGCTGCGTGCACAAGGACTGGGAGACATTCTGGATAGTGAGTTTTTTTTACTTCACCACTACTAACATTCCACACTGGCAGCCACACACCAATTAGCCTTTGTTCTCAACAGTCTTTGTCCTCTGTCTTCTTAACTAAAAATATATATTAAAAGCAATAGACGGCAAAATATTTATATTTTTTTAAGGTTGCAACCACACGGACTGAATAATAACAATGCAGTTTGTACCCTTCATTTATCAAAGCTGTGCTTGTGTCACATACTGTACCTTAGTATCAGAATATATGTTAGGTATATATTTAGACTCTCCCAACTCTTAACTTTATAGGTTTGTAACTTGAATGAACATCTAGATTAGATGAGATGTAGAAACTGGGCTTAATTTGCTCATTCCATACTCTGCAACAAGACCCTTTTCACCATTTGTTCTCATCACTGTCTTCATTGTCATTCTGCTCAGAGTAGAAAATGTCTCTAAAACCACTAAAACCTACCATTTTACTGGTTTTGAACTCTGACCCCTCTCATCTTTTCCTGCTTTCCCTTAGTCGATCCTCTGGGGGATGATTGTCCAGGAAGTGGAATCAAATGTTTGTATATGTCTGGTTGTCTTGCATTATCTATCACTGTTTGCTCTACAGTAGCGAGGATAACAATGTTCAACATTAAAACTAGGGCTGAGCGATGTACAGAAGTTAGTGTAGTTCACGGGTGTCCAAACATTTTCCAAGGGCCACAGGAATGTGGGGACAACTTTGATACTATTCACTTATTATTATTATTACATTATTATTATTGTTCTGCTAAACATACAGAAATACTCCAGTATTGGTCAAAGTCTGTTAATCTGGTAAATATACAGTAGTTCAATAATTATTAGTGTGATATCTTGTTTCAACATTCAACCTTTTCTCTTTTCAATTTGGCCCTATTCCACTTTTTCAATTTTTTATTTTTTGAATCGTATGTATACAACATTGCCCCGCGGAAAGAAAATGACCCACGGACAGCACTTTGGACACCCCTGGTGTAGTTAGTAGTGTTTTGATTAATTACTCTCTTGTTTGTGTCATGGAATAGTACATTTC
Source organism: Oostethus manadensis (assembly GCA_024372805.1). Lineage (NCBI taxonomy): Eukaryota > Metazoa > Chordata > Actinopteri > Syngnathiformes > Syngnathidae > Oostethus > Oostethus manadensis. The sequence goes on along the minus strand of QODF01000054.1, from coordinate 1,282,466 downwards.
CATATATTACAACAGTGAAAGAAGAAACAATTTTAAACAAAAATTAACATTGCTTCTTAATTTCTTCTAGACATAAAACATTGTTTTGTTTAGCCATGTCGCTCAGCCTTAATTAGAAACGCCACCAGCTTTGCATGTCAATGCAGAATAAGCTACGGCTGAATATAAAGGCAATGCTTTCCAGTTTGGCAATGGTTAGCATGCCACCGGGTTAGCATGCGTCACCCTTGTGTTGATGAAAGCTGTGAATTGCAGAGTTAAGTGTCCCCCTTTTTAAGACCAGTTTTATTGTCTCTCTTTATCCATGTTCAATCCATGTCATGCTTTAACCCACTGTTGCAGCTCTCTCTCTTTGTACTTATGTCTTTTATTACTAATCATCCCCTGCAGGTGACAGTTCTCAAAGTATTAGAATTCCACTGCTCAGTTGTCAAACTGAGGTTCAGAACTACAGTCCAAAAGGTGCAATATATAGAAATTCTAGATTCCACTAACCTGGAGTGAGTAGTTGGTTTGTTGTGCCCTTTGCTGTAACTTCCTACACAACCCTTCCTTAACATTAATATCCATGACGATCCATTAACTTACCATAACTGAAAAAACAGTTGCAGCTCTCATGACTGCCAGTCCCCTGATTATGTTGAAAAGACGGCGTATAGCTAAATCTGTTTTGTGACCTTTATGCAAAAGTGTTTATGCTTCACATAATTTGTTCCAAAAGGTTACAAATACTGTGTGTTGTTTTGCCTTTGATGGACATAGTTGAGTCCTTGCTATGCCTTTAGTATGATGGGAATGAGAGATGAGTGATGTGGATGTGTGACAGACTGTGGGCTGAACTTTGGTAGCATGTACCATTAAATGTAATTTGTTTCCTCTCTGGACCATCTTGCAGTCTCATGTCCCACCCGTGCTATTACCAATATACCTACAGCAGTTTTCACACAGTCTATGATAGAAACTACATGAATGCAAAGTTTCACAAGTGGACACTTAAATAGTCCATGTTCAATTACAAAACATACAATTTACTAACTGCTGCAATACAATGATCCAGAAGAACAAAGATATCTGGAGTGAGAACTGCTTCTCTCTCTGTAGCTGACATGATTAAGTGTGTTTGTCTTAACCCGCTGGTACAATGTGTGTCTTACATTGGTCTTCCCCACCCCCCCACCCCCTTTGTCCTTTCTCTACTCCCACTTTTCCTCCTCTCCTGATTTATGTATTTTATTCCCTTCATTTATCTTGTTTTAATCACCTGATCCCATCCCGTCCTGGCCCACTTTCCTCTCTGTTTTTCTTCTCTCTTGGTGTTGGCTCAGGCCTGAAAGACATTCACAACAATAAGAATAGATACTTGATAGCCTCAGAGAACCAACGCCCTGGCCATTTTTCCACAGCCCCTATTGGTTCCCTGACAGTATCACCATCCTCTGGCTCACTGTGCAACCAGGGGGCCCTGCAGTCGGCCACCAGCATCCAGGAGCGCATCATGTCCACTCCCGGTGGAGAGGAAGCAATTGAAAGACTCAAGGTACAGTTGGGGCAGCATGGCATAGTAATGTACTGCACAAGAATGGGCGTTTTTGGATGCTCTGAACCCCTTCAATAATAATCCTAATATATTTAATTATTTTAAAATATTATCTTCAAACTAGGGATGTCCCGATCCGATTTTCAGGATTGCGATCTGCTGCCCATTCACTGTAGTTTTAAGATCGGATAACATTGGCTTCCGCCACAAGATAGGTCTAATTTGGTTGCTGTATAATGTTTGTAACTCTGGGCCACACTCCAACATGGTAGCTGGTTACCACTCGACTCCCGCACCCAGATGAAGAAGAAAACCAACACCATTATGCAGACGTGTCCGCTGTGTACCATGGTTAAGTTGGTTTCACGTTGGGCGCTGGATATTTGGCTCTGTACTTACACCGGTGGTTCCTCTTTACTTTGCCTGGACTCCTCTGTCATAGTGTGGGAAGCTTGCACAGGAAGCTTTAACTGCTGGTTGTTACAAGGGACCGTCGATAAATATACAGTGTATATAAAAATATATTGTAAATCATACTACAAACTGATCTATTACCATGTCAAATGGTTAGTCCTACCCTAAAAGTATTTTGCATGCTCATTTTTTCAAATTGTATGTTTTATTGGATTAAGGACCTGACGCACAGAGGTTTGTTACAAAAACCAAACAAAATTGTTAGTCATGCTCTGTAATAAAAAAGTAAATTCAGCAATACTATGGTTGCATTATTTGTGTGCTTTGAATAGTTATTTACATAACCGTATTCCATTCCACGAATTCTTATTTTGTAACAAAATGGATCAGAAATAGTATTTAAAAAAAATAACCTAATCGGAAGCAAATGTGGATCAACACATCCCTACTTCAAACCATCCTTGTAACTAGCCAGTCAGTTTTTGTATACTACATGCACCACTGATCCAAATTCCAGAATGCACCCAATAGGTGGCATTGGTTATTACATCAATGTCCTTGTTGGCAGTACACCCAGTCGTTAGCGCTTATGTACAATGGTGTAAAAAAGTTACTTTTTTGCATGTTTGTCACAGTTGAATGTTTCAGCTCATCAAAGAAATTTATACAATGAGTCAACAACATAGCAACTGAACACAAATGAAACTTTGTAATATTAAGATTAAAAATCTAAACTGTGAAAAAGTGATCACACTTAAACCTAATAACTTGTTAGACCGCCCTTAGCAGCAACAAGTGCAATCAAGCGTTTGTAATAACTTGCAGTGAGTGGAATTTTGGTCTACTCATCTTTGCACAATTGTTGTAATTCAGCCACAGGAAGGTTTTTGAGCATGTATCACCTTCTCATGGTTAGGCGCACAACATCTCAGTAGGATTCAGGTCAGGACTTTGACTAGGCCATTCCAAAGTGTTAATTTTGTTTTTCTTCAGCCAATCAGTGGTGGACTTTCTGGTGTGTTTTGGATTATTTTTCTGCTGCAGGACTAAAGTTGGTTTTAGCTCAAGGTCACAAACAGGTGGCCGGACATTCTCCCTTAGGATTTTTTGGTTGACAGCATAATTGGTTCCATTTATTTCAGCACCTCTTCCAGGTCCTGAAGTAGCAAAACAGCCCCAGACCACCACCCTACCAACACCATATTTTAAGGTTGGTATGGTGTTGTTTTCAAGATGCTGTGTTACTTTTACGCCAGATTTAATGGGACACACACTTTCCAAAAAGTACAACATTTGTCTCGTCATTCCAGAGTATTTTCCTAAAGGTCTTGAGATCATCAAGCTGTTTTCTGGCAAAATTGTTCTTTTTTTTTAGCAGTGTTTTTCGTCTTGGAACTGCCATGCAAGCCGTTTTTGCCCATTGTAGAGTCATGATCACCGACCTTAACTGAGGCAAGTGAGGCCTGCGGTTTTTTGGACGTTGTTGGTGGTCTTTTGTGACCTCTTTCGATGCGTTGCTGCGCTTTTGGGGTAATTTTGGTTGTCCGGCCACCCGTGGGAAGGTTCGCCACTGTTTCATGTTTTCGCCATTTGTGGATAATGGCTGTCATTGTGGTTTTCTGGAGTCCCAAAGCTTTAGAAATGGTTTTATGACCTTTTTTAGACGGATGGATGTCTTTTTTTCCCCCAATTGCTGTAACCATTTTTTGTGTAGTTATGCACACATGCCAAAAATGGTCCTATCTAGCAATGTTAAACAATCCATTTAAAATATTCCAGACGGTGATCTGAATCACCCCCAACAAGTAATCAGTTCTTCCATATCCCTTTTCTGACAATTTCATAAATGTCATCTAAAACTATACAGAACTTTTTAAGATATTTTGAACATAAACAAACAGGTAAACGGTGGTAAAAAAATAGACTCCCTGGCAGAGGTAAACATATGCGATACTTTTATATGGGAATCCAAAGAAAAAAGAAACCAGGGTTTGATGATCAACTTACGATGGTTTCAATTTAAGCCTAAATCCATTTCTATCCACATATTTCAGTATATCTCACATCCTATTATGTAATATCTCAAATAGCTTTTTATCAGGCAGATTGTACTCGTATGAATTAATATCACACAGCCAGTCTAATCCTTAACTATAGCAGTGCATAAGATTTGCAACAGCTAACCATTACAAGCAGCAGTTGCCATGGCGACCAAGGTGCCCACTCTTGTCTGTCATCAAATGACGTCAAGCACTAATACAAATATGGGGGAAAGTGATAAAAATAGCCCCCGAGTTATTCCTTCTTAGCAAAAGAGACACACACTATCCAAAGGTGGAGAACATTTTTTATAATTAATGATTATATAGTGATTTTAAATAGAAAAAAAAAACTGCCATCATGTCCAAGCATTGACATTGAAAGTTAAACCGAGCGGGTGATTTCTGATTACACCAATTTACATGTTGACTTTTGTGTTTTAGGAATCTGAAAAGATCATTGCCGAGCTCAATGAAACCTGGGAAGAAAAGCTGCGAAAGACTGAGGCAATCCGGATGGAGAGGTCACTATCAGGACAGCATGTTGTGCTCACAGACAAACACACACACACACACAAAGCTTAGTTCAATCTTCATTGCCATGCCTTATCAGAAAATACCTTAATGTTGCCCACAATCACTTTTCATTTATCCATCCATCCATCTTGTATGCTGCTTATCCTCTTTAGGGTCGCTGGACTTCTCATCTATTTTCTCTAATATATCTAAGCGTAATACTCAATATTGCCGCACGATGGATGAGTGGTTAGCATGTTGGCCTCAAAGTCAGGAGATCTGGGTTCGAATCTCTGTGTGGAGTTTGCATGTTCTCCCCGTGCGTGCTTGGGTTTTCTCCAGGTACTCCAGTTTCTTCCCACATTCCCAAAACATTCACGTTAAGTTAATTGGCGACTGTGAGTGTGACTGGTGACCGGTCGAGGGTGCTCTACCTCCCGCCCAAAGTCAGCAGGGATAGGCTCCAGCACACCCCCGCAACCTTAATGAGGATAAGCGGTATAGAAAATGAATGGATGGATGATACTCAATATAGTGTGGATTCTTTTGCTTTAATATGACATTTATAAAATGTATTTATACATTTATAGAACCTTCTGTTCCCTCACAATAGGGAGGCCTTACTAGCAGAAATGGGTGTGGCAATACGTGAAGATGGAGGCACTTTGGGCGTCTTCTCTCCTAAAAAGGTAGGCGGTCATCAGACATATACAGACTATGGAACAATGAGACATGTTTCCAGATTGTTCTTTTCTTAGTGATTCATCCCCCTCCATCTTCCTCTGATCAGTTTCATGTGTTATTGTGTTCCTACAAGCTCCTCCTTGCGCTGTCTTGATTCTCTTTTCATCTCATATCTTATCATTTTGGCTTTCTCTTCACTCTTAATAATGTGCCTTGTTCATGTATTCAGCTCAGCCAGGAAAGCCCAATAGATGAGCAGTTTGATTGTTTTTCCACGAAGGTTTGTTCAGTCGCATTGGCAGATGAAGTGAAATTCTTGCGCAATCCCCTAAGGGAGAGAGTAGTTTTCATGATATATCTGTAGTGCTTCTGTGTGGATTATCTTTAGTAGTTTGACAGTATGTTATGTTGTTTTTTGTGTAGAATTTAAAACTCCCGTTCCTACTGCACGGTACTGACCTGGCTGGAAATGGCTGTACTTACTATTGTTGCATTTTAATTGGACGCAGCAGGTACTATTTCGAGCACCTTGTTTAGTCTGGGTTCCAAATACACCCCTGATCGAAAACAACAATTATGACCTGCACCACCTGAAGCTTCAGTGTTCCACTGAATGAAAACGCACCCGAGATCATGATGGACCCCGCTCCACTGTGCCGGGTAGAAACTGTCTCAGGTGGGATCTCCTTGTCATGCCAGTAACCTTGGAAGCCATCTGGACCGTCAAGGTTACATTTTTTCTCATCAGAAAATATATATATTTTTTCCACCTTGCAATGTCCCATGTTTGATGCTCCCTGGCAAATTGTAAACGGCGGGTGGATACATGCAGATGTTGCAGTGGGCCCTCGTCTGTATGGTAACAGCTGGATTTTCCAACACGACAGTGCTGTGGTTCACAATGCTCGCTTGGCGAAGCACTTCTTCAGGGAGAATACCATCACTCTTTTGGACCATCCTGCATGTTCCTCTAAAATACATCCTATAGAGAACATTTGGGAATGGAAGGCAAGCGAAGTTTATAAAAATGCCATCAGTTCCAGACAGTTGACTTGAAGCCATCTTCACCACTTAGAGCAATGTTCCCACTAGCTTCCTGGAAACACTCGCATCAAGCATGCCCAAACAAATTTTTGAAGTGATTAACAGGAACGGTGGACATACTCATTACTGACTCCTACTGAGAACAATTTTTGTTTTGGTTTGGAGAATTTGTTGTCATTTTTTGAGCGATGGTCTTAAACTTTTGGTCAGCTGATAAACATCCTATTTCAGTGTAATTGTTGTTTTCAATAAATTACTGCTTTTTGTGCTTTTTGTCACACTCCCTCTTCTTGTGTTTGCATATTGTAGTTCTACTTAAAACCTCTTTAAGATCCATGTGCAAAAGGTCAATTCCAGCATTTTTTCTACTGGTCTTAAGATTTTGATCAGGAGTGTATATTGAGCCAATACCACGTAAATGAACCACTGCTCCGGATGATGCATTGTTAGACTTTTTAGTCTCCACTTTTCTGCAGCGGTCTGTTTTCTTGCTGCCCTCAGTCTCCTTTTGAATAAGATTTGTCCTATCTGTGGGCAGCAGCCACATGCTGAAAAGTAAATACAGGAGACCTTTGTTCTTTTCCATTTGAGTTTTTTGTTAATGTGTCTCCTTTTGCTGCTTTTGATGCTTTCAATGTAGAGCTGAGCAGAGCCAAGCCAGTACTATGCAGCTGAAAAGCTCATTAGTGCCATCAACCTGACTTTGCTTAACTGTTGGTCAGCGTTGTAAACATAGACTTTTCAGCATCTGTTTTTGGAATAAAGTCGTTCCACTGTCTACTGCTAACACATCTGCTGTATGTCACAGAGGAGTGGCTGCCTGGAGGGCACTAACTTTTGAATGTACTGCAAGCATTATATCCTGCCCTCTTCCTGCTCCGAGTATGTGAACTACACACATGCAATAGTTTTTGTCAGCTAATGACAGAAATTTGGTAAAATGTATGTATTACATTGGGCTATACATTTAATAATAGCTATCATAACAACATAATGACTGCAAATTGTGGATTGCCATTCTGAGACTGCTTATGTGTGTGTGAATGTGCCTTGGAAATCTACGTGAATAGCAGACAGCCCTGAGCGAACAGTCATTTTATTGGGTTTGAAGGAAAATTAATGGTTTAAATTGTAATTGTGAAGAGTATAGAATGTTTTTGTTCAGTCTGTTCTATTAATCCATTTCTGGTAACATACGGTAGCCAGTACAGGTATTCTTACATTTGTTTAGGTTGAAAACTGTAAATTTTAGCCAGTGACATACAGCAGATTTTTTGTTGATTGTTTTCCCATTTTTGTTCACATCCATCTGTTTTCCATTCTTTTCCCCCCCACTCTCACACTCTGCTGCTTCATTGGTTAGCATTTCACTGAGAAGCCTTGCGATCTCTATACAGACTTTAATGGGGTCTTCTCCCCAAAGAAGGTTGGTTGTTTTAAAATGTATTGTGTTGTGGTAGCACTCTAATTCATCACAGACAAGGTCATGCTTTTACAGTCATTTACAAACAATGTGGGCTGTAAGTTACTATACCCATCTTGACTGCGACATGGTTAATATTTCTCTTGTAGACTCCTCACCTGGTTAACCTAAATGAGGATCCCCTCATGTCAGAGTGTCTGCTGTACTACATCAAAGATGGAATTACAAGGTAAATCAAACTTCATTCAAGATCTTGACGATAACTAGAAAAGGATTGAATTAGTTCCTTAGTATAACAACACTGTGAAAGTGAAAAGTTTGATAGCCATCATGCATTCTGCCTGACATGTTTGTGTGTTGTCGCTCGCCAGTTTTATATTTCGCCCTTTAAACTAACCAAGTTACTGCACATTTGCCATCTCTGGTGCTGGTAAATACATTTAGCATTGTCTTGTGTCTATAGATTATGCACATCAACCATCATGTTGAGGCACATCAACACTGCAATACTCCCTACTACAAAATGTTTCGTTAAGACTAATTAATACTATGAAAAAACTGTCATTTATTTTTCATCCTTTAGCCTCACTAAAGACCATCACTTTTAAGTGAAATCAATAATAGGCTATAGAAGCACAGATGACTCACCCTTTAGGGTTCATTGAATGACTGAAGTTGACCTTTTTACAGAAATGTTGGCCAATGCATTGGAAGTGAAGTGTTCCCCGTCTAAAACTAGTCTCTGTAATGGTTTCAGGGTGGGACAGGCTGATGCTGAAAGACGACAGGATATAGTTTTGAGTGGTGCACACATCAGGGAGGAGCACTGCATTTTCCGCAGTGAAAGGAATGCCAATGGGGATGGTGAGGCACCATGTTATGAAATGTTACTGTTTGTTGAGATTTCTTTAAATGTACTAAATTGCTGTATTTCTATATCTGTCAATGGGATGATTTGATGATAGAATTATGTATTGTGGTGTGTTTTTGCTGAAGTTATTGTCATGCTGGTGCCGTGTGAGGGATCAGAGACTTATGTCAACGGCAAGCGTGTTGAGGATGCAATCCAACTGCGTTCAGGTACATTCATTTAAATGGAGCAGTCTATGTAAAGTGATGTAGAACAACAACTGAAGCTGAATTATCATTTTCTTGAGATATAGTCCATGACTTCCATTTGGCTGTTCTTCTTGCAATTACACATTTGTGTCAAACAAATGTAATCTTTTCATGCTTATTGCCTACACATGCCCTCTTTCAGGAAACCGCATTATTATGGGAAAGAACCACGTGTTTCGCTTCAACCACCCGGAGCAAGCCAGGGCGGAAAGGGAGAAAACGCCGACGGCCGAGACCCCTGTGGAACCAGTGGACTGGACCTTTGCTCAGAGAGAGCTTTTGGAGAAACAGGGAATTGACATGAAGCAGGAAATGGAGAAAAGGTGAACTGTATGCTTTTAAGTGACATGTTACATACCATGCAATGTATTTCTCAAATCTTACAATCTGTTTGATTAGGCTCACTGAGATGGAAATCCTATACAAAAAGGAGAAGGAAGAAGCAGACCAACTTCTGGAGCAGCAGAGACTGGTGAGTTCAAAGCGGCTACAGGTTCTACAAACTGGCTTTGAGCCTTTCTGGTATCAAGTAACTGTTGAATGGGTTTAAGATGAGCTGAATCTAAGTGTATTTGATGATTTCTGTGACAAAGGTAGCTTTGTGAATGATAGGGCATTTTATTGTGAGAATCTGTTGTAGTCTATTTTCATTGACCCATTTAAATAAAGTACTAATTCTCACTCTGAGCTTTGACACTTTTGAGAATTGTATGTGTGTGTGCACCAGTGCATGTCTGTTTTTCTTGCATGAAAGACTTGTTTGAAGCAGCTGTAGTAATATGCTGGAGCAAATTAGATTGTGAAGCTTTCCTCTTTCCAAATCCCTGTTTCCCCTTCTCTTTTTTCTTCTATTGTGTATTTGAATCTTGCAAAACAGCAGGTACTATTGAGTGTATCAAAGTTTTATTTAAAAAATAAAAAACAAATGTGCATTGCATATGAACATAATCCAAACATATTTGCATAAATGCTGATTTTGCACGGTTCATGCTAATAGCATGTTCTCTTAACTCATTGAGGACTGGCTCTAGACTCAGTTGGAGTGTTTGCTTGTTTAGCTAGTCAACTTTTGTTATGGCTGTAAATTAGCTTTTTGACTAAACTAGTTTCCTTAGTCTTGAATTTCATCTTTTCAATGCAGTTGCTGTCATGTACAATGCATTGTTAACAAAAACACTTGCTGTAGTTTTTGGCAGTGATAATGTGGTTTCTCATTGACTTCTTTGGCTGACTGGGTTCGCGAGCCTTATCTGGCGTCAGTGGCACTGAGGGCGTGCGTGGCCCACAAAGTTATCACTACTCTGAATCAGTGAATCACATACCTACAGAACCATCTTTCACAGCTCATAACAACAAGTGTTAGGCTCAAACTCCCAATGATGCAACATTTTTAGTACTGTTTTAGCCAGATCTTTACCATAACAAACAAGACCTACAATATTTACACCTACTGGTTGTGATCTGTAATGTGTTTTGTCTACCAAAAATGAGAAACTGCATTCCTTTTCCAACCAACTAACCTTTCTTGTAGTGGATTAACCCTCACCACTGCCTCTTCTCTCTCTCTTTCTCTACTACTGGCTTTTTGATCAGCTGCAAGAACACTCTCTTCTAACTCAGCGCTAATACTGAAAGCCACTGAAAAGCCTCTGGACTGAATAAGGACAGCTCCAAAAGTGACATGCATGCAAGCTATCCACTAGTAGCATGTTTGGGACACAGCTTTCTTTCCGGAGAGGAATTTGACAGAATAGAAAAAGAGCTCCAATCAGCAGCTTCTATCCTCCTGTTGATATTTCTTTACTCATCATGTAAATCAACTTTTCCTTTCAATATCAATATGCAACATTGGGAGCAGTGTTGTTAAAGCTTGAACAGTCAATTTAGCAATGGTAGCAAGGTTATGTATGTTAAGGTTATGTTTTACTACAGTTGATTGTTTAAATTAATTCAAATAGTTTCCGTGTTTCCGCATCAATTTATTAAATCCATACTTCCACAAGAAAATCTAAGACAGACTTGAAAACACAAGAAAGTCAATGAAAGCCACTGTTTTGATTTGTATTGTATATCATATAATTTCATGTTGAATGATGATGCATGTTGCCATACATCTGGTAAATTGACGATGTATGCAAACCATTTAGATAACATTGTTATGGTCCCTTTTGAATCTGATATAAACTGCCCTGAATTAATAACATACTTAAAGTTCCCATGTTGCATATTCATACCTTTTTATTAATTCTCATTTTAAAAGCATCCTTCATCCTTTCTTTGATTTCACATTGTAATTTCTCTTTTTGTGGGGGGACCATTTGGTTTGCTTCCTGTTTTGTTCTTTCAAGGATGGAGACTCTGATAGTGGGGATGACTCAGATAAAAGGTCTTGCGAGGAGAGCTGGAGACTGATCACTTCCTTGAGAGAAAAGCTGCCCCCCAGCAAACTGCAAACTATAGTGAAAAAGTGCGGATTACCCAGCAGCGGTAAAAGAAGAGAGCTTGTGAAAATGTACCAGATCCCTCAGCGGCGCCGCATTACCAAGGATGCCAAGTGGGTGACCATCTCAGACCTGAAAATCCAGGCAGTCAAAGAAATCTGCTATGAAGTAGCACTCAATGATTTCCGCCACACACGGCAGGAAATTGAAGCACTGGCCATCGTAAAGATGAAGGAGCTTTGTGCAAGCTACAGTAAGAAGGACCCCAACGAGCGGGACTCATGGAGGGCGGTGGCTCGTGATGTCTGGGACACCGTAGGGGTTGGTGATGAACGCATCGAGGATGTCATCACCAATGGGTCTCGGGCAGGCGGGGCTGTCATGGATGAGCTTAAAGTGCATATCGATAAGCTTGAGGACATCCTGCAGGAGGTAAAGAAGCAGAATAACATGAAGGATGACGAGATCCGTGCCCTCAGGAATAAGATGGTGAAAATGGAGAAGGTGCTTCCACTTATTACCCCGGAGGGTCAAGAGAGACCTTTGAATACAGAAGCTCCATCCAGGGCAGAGAGTACCCCGAGCCCTCAACCTCCTCTGCCTGAAACATCTGATGCAGAGAATGGAGAATCCCAAGTGGGCCAAAACTCTGGCGATGACTCGACTCTAAAACGAGGCCACATGCGTTGGATACGTCAAGAGCAGCTACGCCTCAAGAACCTCCAGCAACAAGAGATCTCCAAGCAGCTCCGCCGTCAGACTGGACCACACCGATTTATACCCCCAGAAGACCGCAAGCTCCGTTTCCCCTTCAAGAGTAACCCCAAACATCGCAACTCGTGGAGCCCGGGCACCCATATCATTATCACAGACGAGAAGGTCATTGAGCTAAAGGTACCAAAAGAAGCTGTAGAGGAGGAAGAAGCCGAAAGCCAGGCTACAGAAGGAGTGCAGTTTCAGGAAAAGATAGCTGCTTCTGTAGTAGAAGTCACTCCTCCATTGCCAAGTCCATCAGTGCAGCGGCGAAACAAACCTATCGAGCAAGGATTAAACCAGGGTCAGAGACATAACTACAGGTATAACCAACATCAACAGCCCCATGAACGAAGCCGCAGCAACTCTTTTAACGTCCATCAGTGGCCCTCTGGCTCCACGGAGCAACTGCAGCAGCCCGATGCTAACCGAAGGCACACACAGGCCTTCTACCAGCCCCGCCACCACCAGAACCAGCCTATATACCCCCAGCTCCTTCACCAGCAGCCGTGCCACTATAATAACACAATGTACATGGATGGCAGCTTCAGCGGCTACCAGCAATATCACCCACCTGACCACGCCAACCATCCAATACATTTTCAGGCACCCCCTCGCATCCGCAGGCAAATGTCTGCTCCAAATCTGAAAGCCAGCAGAGAGACAGCCGTTTAGAATTAGAATTCATTTTAGCAGGCAAAAACATTACAGATCACAACTGCGCATAAAATGACAGATATTGGTTGATCCAAGCATGTATGTATTACGACAGTGACATATTATCATTGACATACCATTTTATCACAATATGCATGCCGTGTACACTGTTCATTTGTTTTGCCTGTATGACATTCATCAGTTGCATTTTGATTTGCCAAATGTGTTCTCATGGTTCACTTTCAGTGTTTACATATTTGCCTTTTAATTTTAGTTTTTATTTTATTAATTATTTTAGCCACTTGAACTCCTAACAAGTACAACATTTTTTGCTGGAGCACACAAATGTAGAAGCCAAAACCCATCTGCATTTATTTCTTCCCCTAAGCCATGCAGGGAAATGTCATCCACCAAGATTATTCCCATTTTTATGAATGCCTTTTAACCTCAATTTGAATGAATGCATCAGGTTTCGTAAATGTTCTAATTAAGACCAGGTGTTTATTTAGTTTACCTAAACTTTGAACAGGATAGGAGGTTTGATTGGAAACAGGCATTAAATGGAGACATTTCCTAAATTTGAAAACTCAATATATATTACAATGTATGTTTTAATTTAATGTTTTAATGTAAATGATGCTTGGGGAGCATAAGGAAGTGGAAAGGAAAAGCTATATATTGTAACACGTGTATTGCAGAACATAGTGGCAACAGAACCAATGTTGTAATAGTGGTAAAACACCAACTGTTCAGCCAGCACTAATATCGCTGCTGAGATCATTGTACACAACAATACTGTACGTGTAACACGCATGAGTTTCACACCAACAGCTGCACAACCAACAGTTTACAGTGCATGCAGAGGTAGATAGAGCTGCTGACTACTCAGATGCAGCGACATGCACTTAAAAAAGACAAATGAAAGACCCTGTGATGTAGACCACACTACCTGGGCACTATAGGAGGCTGCTGTTTATTTAACAGAGGTGGTAATTGGAGCATCTATGCTATTTTTGATACTTGGAAATTGAATAGCCTCTAAAAATTGGTCATTAAAAGTAGGATTTAAAATAGTGTCCTTTTGAAAACTTGAAAAATCCTAATGCGCGTCTTTTATGCCTTTTTCTTTTAGTATGCTTCTTACATATGTGGTTTCAGACTAAATTCCATTGCCTTTAACTACAAATGTAGAGTATCTACAAATACAATGTCTTATAATAAATTTATTTAATGTAATTCTTAGTCTGCTGCTTGATTGAAATTTTTTTTAATACCATTTTAATATGCAACTGCTAGTATATTATTGCATATCCTTTTGATTAATGAACATATAGCATAATTAGAAAATGCACAAATCAATTGAGACTATTACCATATAAAACATTAATATACAAACCTTTTCCTTCCCTGGGCTTGCATAAAACAGTTGCGAACACGTAAAACATACAGTGAGACATGTAAGAATGAAGTTACAATTTCATGAAGTAAATGTATACTTCTTTCTTGGATACTTCATTAATGAGATAATGTTCCCCACTGACCCTATGAAATCAACTACTCGTTATGCTGATGCCCAAGGAGACAGTCGTAAATGTTAAAAATGGCTTCTCTTTTTATTCTCAGTTTGTGCAAATATATGCGCTGACCCTTATTATGTATTGTTTTTACACAATCTTCATTTTTTCATTATGGGCACATGATGAACAGATTCAAGATGAGCATCTACCTAATGAAGGATGTTGTCCTAGTTCCTAAAGACTTGCCTTCAACATCTCGAAGGGAAGGTGGCTTTGAACATGCCTCATTTTAAATGAATCAGTTTCTCAACTCAACTTTGTTATAACCCAACAGCCTTAATAGAACAGTCATTAGTTTTTAGCTTAGTGCCTGTTTAAACTAGCAGCCAGCCTGTCAGTGTCTTCAAGTTGAACATACTAAGTGTTTACTTTGACTATCCTCACTATGCCTTAACTACGCTGTAACAAAAACCAAATGATGAAACAATGACATATGCAACACTTGTAGTCTCTTTGCTCCGCGCTGACTATCTTGTGCATGCAACACTTACATTTCCTAAACATGACTGCTATTTAATGTTTGCACTGGTGTAGATGGCTGCGGTAAGCTGGAAAAAATATCCAACGTACAATGTGTTCTGCTTTTTTGAAATTTAAAAATGTAAATGTATTTGTGTTAGGTTTGTTGTACATCTGATGTTTAAAATTTGCAAAATCACAGTGCCTCATGGTGTTCGTGAACACAATTGTGTTGAAAAGTACAAACATACTCCTTCGGAACAATGATGTTGACAGGATTTGAAAGCATATACTGATGTCTTTTAATTTGCAAAGTATTACTGTAATAAAATGATCCAAGCACATGCTTATGTTATGAATGAGAGTGCAGTATATTTTTACAGGCAAAAACCATTGAATCTTATGCCTATTTTACATGATGTTGCCTCATAAGTGGTGAGCCATTTTGGTTATGGTAATCATGTAAGACAAAAAAAATTAAAAGTAAGTTGTTTTATATACAATAAACATGATTTAAGACTAGCCAAAGTCATGTAGGCTATGCAGTGGATGCAGAGGGCGCCAACATCCCAAAATACTGGTAATATGATATCTCGCCTATTCCTGCTTTGAATATGAATGATGTCACAAAACACATGCACCGGTTATGTTTTTTTTTCCAGCTAATGTTAGAAGTTAAACTTTCACACATTTCTATCATTGAATGTATAGACATTACTGCACAGTGACTCAAAATTGTGAACACATTATTTTATTCATGTCGAATGAATATTTCAGACAGTGTTTATACAGTTTAATTCATATTTGTAAAAAATATGTTTGTACAATCTGTTATTTTAAACCATTATTGGTAACATATGCCAGCCAGTGGTGGTGTTCCTATAATTGGTTTCATTTTGGTTTTTAAAAAGTCATGAAAACCTGGACTAGGGCTGCAACTAACAATTATTATAATAACTGATTAATCAGTTTAAAACCATTTTTCATTTCCGCCTCTCAGCAGCAATTTTTTAAATAATGCATGAATTGACGTTTTCTTTCCAAAGTGTGGGATTTATCCACTTGTGCTCCTGCCATGTGTACACACAAAACCTTGTGGTATAACAGTGAAACTACAAGTAGATATGGCCGTGGCTATTCAGAGCAGGCCATATCATCTTATGTGCTTCACAACTTGACCATCAAACAAGGTACAGCTCTTCCCCCAGAGCAGATGAGTTGATGCCAAACGCAAAGCCTGCCCCCAAAAGTTTATTTTTTATTTCCTATTTATTTATTGGTGATGCACATGTAGCAGTCTGTGCCAGTGAGTCGTTGATGCGAGTGTTTGTGATGTTGGTCAGTTGATAGTTTATACTTCTCTGCTTCAATTTTGGTGTCAGAGAAATACTTCTCTGTTGCCCCCTTTGCTATGATTTTGCATGAGAATGTTCTTATGCATGCAAGATCTTTACAACTTTGCAAGATATCAAAAAGAGCCAAAAATGTTGACTGCTCTTCTAAAATCAAAGTTGATGCGTGTGACTATTTTGTTATGCCTGAAAAAAAAAGATAATAGTTGTGTTTTTGGATGCCTAAGGAAATTAAAAATAGTCACATTTGAGAGACTTTAATCAGGATATGTATACTATATTTTTAAATGAAAGAATTAATCGTTACCAAAAGAATTGCCGATTAATTGGATAATCAATTAATCATTCGGTCATCCATTAATTGTTGTAGCTGCAACATGGACCTTCATAAAGAAACCATCTGAACACCTCTTTGCACAGGAATGGACAATGGACAATGGCTCCATGGACAAGTATTACTGTTATAACATCATTATAAAGTCAATTTTTCCCAACAGGCGATTTTTTATGTCAGGCAGAATCTGTGGTTATCCCACTGTGCAGCTTACTACAGATTAGTCATGCCAAAATGTGGTCAATGTAAAATTATTGAATTAATGGAATTGTACATTTTGTGGTTATTAATTTGCCGTATATTGAGTAATATGCATATGCAGAAATTCTTTATTAGTGTCACTCAACAGCGCAGTACTCTTGAGTTTGAGATTAATGTTAAGTTTGATGTCCTATCCACAAATATGTCTCTTAAGGCCTTTTATTGAGCAACCATTCCATTTTATTGTTTTTTTTTTTTTTAAGTGGTCAGGAACATTCCATGAATCAGTTGAAGATGTAGTTTGTTGGTTGGATTTCAGGCAGGAAGGAGGTCAACTACAAATGAAAAGGTCGCATTGTCTTCCCTCAAGACACTGAACAAAGACGATGAGATCACCAGAACTGGAGGCTGTCTTGGGCTGATGATGATGATGATGATGGCGCCCCTCATTGGATTATAGTTGATTGTGCTTCTACAGAACCTCACCTCACTTCCAGCCATTGTTCTGGTCTTACACCATATGTTTTCATCATTTAATACTATATTTGTGGTTGTTCTTAACTGAAAATATGTAAAAATTATTTTCTAGATATTGCTAACCTAATTGTAAACTTTTTCCACCGAGGGTTAAATACGGAAAAAGAATGCCGCGGGCCAGTGAAAAATGAGCTGCAGGCTGCAGATTGTACTGCTGTAATGTTTTACTAGGGGATGACAGCTCATCCAAATTTGTGTGTGTGTCTGCTCTTTCCTCTTCACTGTGGTCGTTCAGGTTTATGAGACTAAACTGCAGGAGCTTCAGAAACAGGTGGAGACTCGTTCCCTGGTTGCTGAAACACCTGATGAGGAAGAGCTAGAGGAGGAAGAGGAAGAGGAAGGTTTGTTATATATTAAGTTTTACGTAATCGTAGTGCTGATGTGATTCAAGTGAATTAAAAGTGACCATACCAATTCCCCATCCAAGGTACTCATGAGTAAACACAGCACAGCAGCTGGGTGTAGGATAAATACAATCATAGACAATGGACTTTTTGCAACACCAGATGTGTCCTTTGGACTTCCTGGCGGCATTGTTGTTTTTAATGAATGCATTATCTCCCGGCTTCCCATAGTGCCGTGGACTCAGCACGAGTTCGAGCTGGCTCAATGGGCCTTTAGGAAGTGGAGGTTCCACCAGTTCACGTCGCTCCGTGACCAGCTGTGGGGAAAGGCCGTCTATCTGAAGGAAGCCAATGCCATCAGTGTGGAATTAAAGAAGAAAGTAAGAGAAACTTAACCTTTGAGTGGAATAAACATTGACTGAAAAGCGTATGTCAAAAATAGTAGTGCTGCTATCCAGTAAGATTTTTACCTTGATGTATATGGTATACAGTATATATTTTATATAATGCACAAACCATATTCAAATCAGGACTGGGTAACATTTCTTACAAGGCACCATTTCAGTTTTTATAAAGTCATGGCCATACAGAATGAATGAAAGAATGATGCAGCTGTGATTGTCAGGGCATTAGTTTTTTGCGCGGCAGGTCATATATGCCCCCTAGACTGTAGTTTCCCCACCCTTGCTGTAAATCTTCTCTGCCAGACATAGAGGAATTTCATTTGCCACAAATCAAATATTGCTTTTCTCATCAGGAGGCCTGTGTGATTTATAGCCGTGTCTCCTTCGAGGCGTTAAGTGATTTGATAGTGGACATGGCTTAGGAGAGATTTTTCAGCCTTTGTCATGTGTTTTTATGTCCAGTGATTTTAATTGCCCCTCAGAGCAGGGCACACAATTGACCTGTGCCTAACCTTTCAATAAATTAATCCATTTGAATGATACAAAAATACCTCTGTCGTAAAACCTACTCCATAGTGGCGTCACGACACACTCAGCTCACGAGACCAGACACCATATTGGGTTTACGAAAACGCGCCGAGTCAATATATTGACGTTACTTTTAAGGAAACTAGAATGACAAGCAGACATTTTATCATTCACAGTGGCGATGCCATAGTTCGCATTCTGATTGGCTTCTGGATGCCCATTTTCTTTCGCTTATTCGAGGTCGGGTCGCGAGGGCAACCTAAGCAGGGAAGCCCAGACGTCCCTCTCCTCAGCCACTTCGTCCAGCTCTTCCCGGCGGATGCCTTTCGACTCAGCTCTCTTCACCACAACAGACCGGTGCAGAGTCCGCATCACTGCAGACGCTGCACCAATCCGCCAGTCCATCTCGCGTTCCATTCTTCCCTCACTCGTGAACAAGACACCGAGGTATTTAAACTCCTCCAATTGAGGCAGGACCTCATCCCCGACCCGGAGATGGCACTCCACCCTTTTCCGGGCGAGAACCATGGACTCAGATTTGGAGTTGCTGATTCTCATCCCAGCCGCTTCACACTCAGCTGCAACCGATCCAGTGAGAGTTGAAGGGGAAGCTTGAAGAAACCAGAAGGACCACGTCATCTGCAAAAAGCAGAGACTGAATCCTGCGGCCACCAAACTGAAACCCCTCAACGCTCTGGCTGCGCCTAGAAATTCTGTCCATGAAAGTAATGAACAGAATCGGTGACAAGGGCAGCCCTGGCGGAGTCCAACCCTCACTGGAAACGGGTCCGACACTCTCCAGTACTTCCTCTAAGGACTCCAAAAAGGGTGAGTATTCGGAACTCCTGTTTGGTGCATAAGCACAAACAACAGTCAGGACTCTTCCCCCCCACTCGAAGGCGTAGGGAAACTACCCTCATGCTTACCGGGGTAAAATCCAGCGTGCAGGCTTGGAACCGGGGGGCAACAAGAATATTCACCCCTGCCCGTTGCCTTTAATTGCCAGCAACACCAGAGTGGAATGAAGTCCAGCCGGGGACTCTCGAGAGGACTGGTTCCAGAACCCTTGGATTGAGGTCAGTCCGACTATATCTAGCTGGAATTTCTCATCCTCACGCACCAGCTCAGGCTCCTTCCCCACTAGAGAGGTGACATTCCACGTACCGACAGTTAGCTTTTGTAGCCGAGGATCGGACCGCCAAGGCCTCTGTCTCCTGCCGCCACCCAGCTCACTTATCACCCGACCCCTTTGGCCCCTCCTACCAGTGGTGAGCTCATGGGAGGGGGGACCCACATTACCTTTTTGGGCTGTGCCCGACCGGGCCCCATGGGTGCAGGCCTGACCACCAGACGCTCGCCATCATGCTCCCAACTCCAGGCCTGGCTCCGGAGGGGGACCCCGGTGACCCGCGTCCGGGCGAGGGAAAACAAAGTCCAATGTTTTTAATCATCATCAGGGTCTTTTGAGCCACTCTGTCTGGTCCCTGCCATAAACCTGTTCATCATGGGTGACCCTACCAGGGGCATGACGGCCCCCGACAACTTAGCTCCTAGGATCATTGGGACACGCAAACTCCTCCACCACTATAAGGTGATGGCTCAGGGGAGGAAACAAGAAATAGAGTTGTTTTAATATCAATCTCCTGGCACTCTTACTACTTGGATATAGATCAATGTTGTTTACAGTTCTCCTCCGTTTTTCAGGTCCAGTTCCAGTTTGTCTTGTTGACAGACACGCTGTACTCTCCACTGCCCCCTGAGCTGCTACCGCCAGAACCTGAGAAGGATCGTGACTCCAGGCCTTTCCCTCGCACAGTGGTGGCTGTTGAGGTTCAGGACCTGAAGAATGGAGCCACACACTACTGGTCCCTCGAAAAACTCAAGTAATGACCATCCGATGCTGTAAATTAGCTCTAGTTTTAGTTCTGTATTATCCCCATCACCATGTTAGTCCCTCTACTTTGTATTAACATATACAGTATTCATCATTTTTATTTTAAAGGCAGCGCCTGGACCAAATGAGGGAGATGTATGACCGTGCAGGAGAAATGGCTTCCACACACCAAGAGGAGTGTGGTGAAGGCACTTTGACTGGAAATGACCCCTTCTATGACCGTTTCCACTGGTTCAAGCTTGTGGGAAGGTATGTAACACACTGGAACACACATAAATACACCATGGGACAACTAAGCTCATAATTATTTTATTATATAAAACTTCCAAAGCTTTTGGTCTGGGTTGACATGTTTTGTGTTGGTGGGCATCTATTTCACTATGAATTTTAAATTGGGTCCAAATAGTTTCATTGTACGTATATTCATTGTATATTTTACTTTCATAACACATTTCATTTTTCCCCAAATCCATGTTTTGCTGTTTATGTTTGGTTCTTTTTCATAAAAATCATGTTGTCTTTTTTCATGTTGTGTTCATGAATATTTATTTGTTTTGTTTGGGGATTTTGATTTCATGTAATTATTGACGAGATTTATTTCACATTTTGCTTTTTAATATTACATATTATGTAATGCATTGTTTATTTACATGTACATTTGTGATGTATGTTATTTTGTCACGTTTTTTTTTCCCATGTATTTGTCATTTTGTCTTTTTTTGGTTTCATTTTCATTATCATTTTAATGTCCCTTCTGCCTCATACAAAAGTTTAACAATGGAAAAATGTATCACATTATGTCATCTTTCATTTGCTCCTCTGGCAGACACCATACATGAAAAGCTTGTCAATAATCCTTAAAGGGTTCCTGACATGATTCATCAACCTCGCTTAAAATTGTTATATTTTGTTTGTACATATGTTCTACAGCAAACTGTAAA
This sequence comes from Oostethus manadensis, assembly GCA_024372805.1. Classification (NCBI taxonomy): domain Eukaryota; kingdom Metazoa; phylum Chordata; class Actinopteri; order Syngnathiformes; family Syngnathidae; genus Oostethus; species Oostethus manadensis. Next base: position 1,261,268 of record QODF01000054.1, on the reverse strand, counting down.
TTTGGAAAAATGACATTTATAGTTGATGACGTTACCAATGACGAACTAGCTCACAGCACAACTTCATTTCCAGAAGTGATGTCATTGGGGTGAGCTCTTTCAGCTAAAGCAGAGTAAACAAACACTTCTCGAGGTAGATCGTTGATTTGGTTCAGTATATTTTTCATCCAAATAGTAATCGTGGCAAAATGGTGTGTTGCTGCTAAATGTTAACAGTATTCGAGTGATGCTGTAAGTTAGTTTTTTTGTTGTTGTTTTGGGTTTTTTTTTTCTAAAGAGGATGGTTTAAGACAAAAATGGACAAAGCAAGTGCAGAGAGAGAGACAGATGGGTAAGCGCCATAAACGATGAATGTATTTGCTTTCAAAACAATGTAGAACATAATTACAAACAATATATAACATACAGTATTTAAACAAAGTTGACTCTTGTTGGCCTGAATGCCGCTTGCTCTTTGTAAATATTCAATTTAAGCAATTACATTTGTGTCGCTTTTCACAGTACAATTTCATGCTGGTGGGAGGAGCAAAGCATTTGCTTAATCATATAATGTTATATAATATGGTTGGACAGAACTGCAACACATGTTGCTATGTGTTTTCATCCCTAAATCTGCTCTCAGCCATTACAATACATATGTTGTGACCTTTGGTTGGTGCCTATACTACCTCATCTCTCAGCTCCCCCATCTTCAATGGTTGCGTTAATGAACATCTGGCTGACCGCACGCCCTCTCCCACCTTCTCCGCCACCGACTCGGAGATAACTGAATTGGCTGACGAACGGCAGAGTGAGATGTCCGACTTGATCGACGACGAGGCATTTGTGGATGACACTAGCTCAGACGCCGGCACGGAGGAGGGCTCGGATATCTTCAGCGATGGCCAGGACCCGTTCTATGACCGCTCCCCTTGGTTCATCCTGGTGGGAAGGTTGGTGACTAGGGGTGACATTCCCAACTTATGCACATGAAGACTTTCTACATTGGCTAGCTCATATGTTGGTTAGGTTATGGTGTGAAAATGATGCCATAAAACAATAATCAAAGTGTTGCACAGTGATCCTCCTCTTAGAGAATATAAAATGGTTGATGCTCTCTCCCTTACTCCACCCTGCACGATGTGGAATTCCATTTGAATTTGAATTTCAGGAAGTTGAATTGTATTCAATGTGATTCATTCTCATCACATATCAGTGAAAATGAGCTACTTTTACCATACATTTTTTTTGCATAATTTTCAATGTAGGGAAAGTTTATCAATTTATCTTCAAAGTGATGAAATGAAACAATGTTTTGGTAAATCCATTGGTCATTTATTGAAGTACTTTACAGATGTAGGTTGTTGCAACTAATGGTCAACACTTCCGGGAATGTTTTGTCATTGAGGCAGCATCGTTCTGGGGCCCATTGGACAAAACTGGGATAAGGGATTAAGCCGTGCTGTCTTGGTTATCCTGGCTCAATTTATCTAGGATTTGGTTGCACAAAAGTGTGGATAATGGAAAGCGGGTTATGTTCTGACATAAGTTGCCATGGAGATTTAGTCTTTGTTGTTTGCCTGCTCCAGACCAGGCTAAGGTCCATGCTCTATTTCATCTAATCCCTTATCTCAATCAGTAGCCACCATAAATGGAAACCAATAATTTTTCCACCGTTATCACATCTGAAAGTGAATTTGACCTACAATTTAAACGGATTAGGGATGTTTTCCGATATGTTAATTGTGTTGGTTAATGTGGATGCGTACTACATTATTCAGAAGGTTTAAGCTCTAGCCTAGATGTTCTAGCCTAGAATTGCGCACATAAAGTCCAAACAGTAATATTTTTTATAATAAAGTTAATGTTTTAAATATATATACTGTAAAGCTTTGTTACTTTACCTTTATTGTGCATCAATTGTTTGTACTTTCTGCAATTTGAATTTAAATTCCAATTTTGCTTCCTGTTAGCAACCGCATATCAATTTAAAGAACTGAATTGGAATTTTGAGGTAATTCTTAGCGCAGTTCTGAATTTTGTACAGTCCTGTTTTGTATTTTTTTTCAAACACATATAAAGCATACGCCGACTTCTGCTAAAACCTAAGCATTTGTCACTTCCATCACTAAGACAATTGCTTGAATCTAAAGGAACAACATACAATGAGAACATACAAAAATGTTATTGATCTTGAAGAATCTGAGCAAGCAAAACACGATTCCAATGAACATTAAAGGTTCAGTATGCATGCACATAGCTAATTGTGTTCCTATAATGCTAATAATACTGTATGATGGCATTCTTTTGTCTGTAAACCCCCAGTGGTTAAAGAATAGTGTCAGATGCGCTCTTGCATTCCTTGCAGCTTTGCAAAGATAAATTGAATTTGTCTGGTTGCGAGGAAAATATGATTAGTCACATTTGTACAGTCACAAAAGCCTGCTGTACAAAACTCTTGTCATATGCAGCCAGATAATAACAAAAAGCCACCATCCTTTTCTCCTCCCACTGTGGTGTCATTCCTTGTCACCATGGTAACGCTGATTTAACTTCCAACTGTGTTTGACATTCAAATATTTGCTGTGTCTTGCGTTGATCATGTCTTGTTATTTTAGTTTTTTGAATCCCTCAAATCCTGTTGTCTTTTGGTTCTGCTTATGTTTTATTATATTTTAACACTTATCCATGTTTGTGTTGGAGATATTAACACGATGTTGATTTACTGTCAATGTTTGCTGTTTAACTTGCAACATATTGTGATGTAGCTACAAATTCCTGCACACGTTGTAACAAGGCTGCCGCCTCCTCTGTGAGATAAATATCAGACCGGCAGTGACATGGGTCCTTTTCAGCAGCACAGCCTTCAAGGTAGCCAGACTGACTATAACAGCTACCAAGCTGTGTCACCATGACTTCAGACATTTTGGTTTTGATTGATATCTCTCCTCTGCCATTGGCTTTGGGAGTCACCTGCTATGAAAGATGAGAGAAAAATTGGCGTTATGGAGATAGTGTTGGCCACCAGGGGTGCAGCACAACAAATTGTTAGAGCCAAAACAAAATGGAATATTAACACACCATGAAAAAAACACCTTTTGATAACTTTTCCTACTGCATCACCCCTGTTTGAAGTGAAATAATAGATGTGTTACTGTGAAATGTATGCTTTTAAACATTGTTCTCAGTAATTATCATCGTTTCTATAAACACGAAACATGTTCTAATTACAGAAACATCTGTCGATATGCTTTAAGAATTGTGCATACTTTTTTATGCAGCCCTTAACTTGAAACACTGCACTATATTTTCCTTGCAGAGCTTTTGTGTACCTGAGCAACTTGCTTTACCCCGTACCACTAGTTCACCGTGTTGCCATAGTAACAGAAAAAGGCGACGTGCGAGGATTCCTGCGTGTGGGTGTTCAGGCTATAGCTGGTGAGTAATTAATGGGCTTGGTCTTTAGACTCACCTTCTTTTCTGCTTGTCATGTACAGCTTTGCACTGATTGATTGCAGTTCTATGATTAGTGGTGTGAAAAACTATTTGCCCCCTTCCTGACTTTTATTTTGCATGTTTGTCACACAAAATGTTTCTGATCATCAAACACATTTTAATATTAGTCAAAGATAACACAAGTTATCACAAAATGCAGTTTTTAAATGAATGTTTTTATTATTTAGGGCGAAAAAATCTAAACCCACATAGCACTGTGTAAAAAAGTAATTGCCCCTGCACCTAATAACTGGTTGGGCCACCCTTAGCAGCAATAACTGCAATCAAACGTTTGCCATAACTTGCAACAAGTCTTTCACAGCACTCTGGAGGAATTTTGGCTCACTCATCTTTGAAGAATTGTTGTAATTCAGCTTTGAGGGTTTTCTAGCATGAACCGCCTTCTTAAGGTCATGCCACAGCATCTCATTGGGATTCAGGTCAGGACTTTGACTAGGCCACTCCAAAGTCTTCATTTTGTTTTTCTTCAGCCATTCAGAGGTGGATTTGCTGGTGTGTTTTGGGTCATTGTCCTGCTGCAGCACCCAAGATTGCTTTAGCTTGAGTTGACGAACAGATGGCCGGAAATTTTCCTTCAGGATTTTTTGGTAGACAGTAGAATTCATTCTTCCATCTATCACAGCAAGCCTTCCAGGTCCTGAAGCAGCAAAACAACCCCAGACCATCACACTACCACCACCATATTTTACTGTTGGTATAATGTTCTTTTTATGAAATGCTGTGTTACTTTTACGCCAGATTTAACGGGACACGCACCTTCCAAAAAGTTCAACTTTAGTCTCTCAGTCCACAAGATATTTTCCCAAAAGTCTTGGGAGTCATCATTTTGTGTTCAATTATGTTATCTTTGACTAATAGTTAACTATTTTTTATGATTAGAAAAATTTAAGTGTGACAAAAAGTCAGGAAGGGGGCAAATAGTTTTTCACACCACTGTATATCTGACAGACACTTTTTTAACATCACTTTGAAAAGCAGCCATGGATTTTCTGGCATGAAAAAACACTCTTCTGGGTCTTTTTGTTTTGATGCACAGTATGAGTTTAGATGTGCTGTGTTGGCAATAGATCCTGATAAGAGGATGATGTGTTTCTTTGTAGCTGACGAGGAGGCCCCGGACTACGGGTCTGGAGTAAGACAGTCTGGTACTGCCAAGATCTCATTTGATGATGAATACTTCAAAAAAGTAAGTCCCAAGCCAGATGACAATAGTACAGTAGTAAATACATGTCTCTTCTGTATGTGAGTCTGCAACCTGAGTTTTTTTTTTCTACCTACTAAATGGCTTTTTTTTTTTTTTTTGTCCCACCAGAATGATTTCCCATCCACAGTTATGACCCACTCTGGGTTATCCCTGGAAGAGCTGCGCATTGTAGAAGGTCAGGGTCAGAGTTCAGAGGTCATCACCCCCTCCGAAGAACTCAACAGAATTAATGAAATGGGTACGACTGCCTGACCCTCACCGTTTGCCACGCACATTTTGATCTTGGCAGATGGCCTTGTTGAATGCAAAATAGGGTGATAAAGTGTTGGTTTTGGAAATGAGGCTTGTGTAGTTGAGGATGTCCACAAAAGCGGTTTAACAAGTGAATAGTGCAAGTCTGTGCTACAAATTCTGAGCTTTGTAAAATGGTAACATTTTATAGCTCTAAGCTGACAACTTGCATGCAGATTCTGAGACATAATTAAAGTCATGGCTTCCTTCTTTAGACTTCAAGCTGGGAAATGTTGCAGACACCAAGATGTCTTCTGGTGACAGCGTAGCTGGCCACTTGGAGATAGGCAGCACATTCACCTTTCGTGTGACTGTTCTCCAGACCACCGCCATCCCGCCAGAGTATGCCGACATCTTCTGCCAGTTCAAGTGAGTCCTTAATCTTCCAAAACTTCAGTGGCAAACTTGTGGATTATTGAAAAAAAATCAAACACAGTAAGAAATCTGAATACTGCAACAATGTGATATGAGAATACAGTATCGCAATATACTCCTCACGTTTCAGCAAACATTTTATTATATTGTATGCTGTGAAGGAATAATACAGCAATACAGGAGAAAATAAATATTATTTATTGTAGTCAGTTTACTGCTTGGAAAGCATCTATTGCTGGCTTAATCCTTTTGGGCAGTACTCATGCAGTTCCATGCAGTCCTAGATAGTGACGCTACCACCACCATGCTATCTTGCCTCTTTTGTTGCCAGCTTTTCAGACAAAAACGGCTTTGTGTTGAGTCATTTTTGGTGAATAGTAAATCTGTGCTGTAATAGAAGCTGTACACTGACAACTCTAAAGTATATCCAATCCCCTTGAGAAGACTGATAAAATGATTTAAAATGAGCTACTAAATGTAATGTGCTCCTCTCTGAGTCACCACCTTATTGTGGTGGAGGAGTTTGCTTGTCCCAATGATCCTAGGAGCTAAGTTGTCGGGGGCTGTCATGCCCCTGGTAGGGTCACCCATGACAAACCGGTCCTAGGGAAGGGACCAGACAAAGAGTGGCTCAAAAGACCCTAATGATGAATGATACAATTGGACTTTGTTTTCCCTCGCCCAGATGGGGGTCACCGGGGCCCCCCTCTGGAGCCAGGCCCGGAGGCGGGGCACGATGGCGAGCGTCTGGTGGCCGGGCCTGCACCCATGGGGCCCGGAGCACAGCCCGAAAAGGTAACGTGAGTCCCCTCTCCCATGAGCTCACCACTCGTGGGAGGGGCCAAAGGGGTCGGGTGCAAAGAGAGGCACTTGCCTCCGGTGGCGGCCGGAAGCAGGTGCCTTGGCGGTCCGATCCTCGGCTACAGAAGCTAGTTGTCGGTACGTGGAATGTCACCTCTCTGGTGAGGAAGGAGCCTGAGCTGGTGCGTGAGGTGGAGAAATTCCGGCTAGATATAGTCAGACTCACCTCAACGCACGGCGAGGGCTCTGGAACCAGTCCTCTCGAGAGGGGCTGGACTTCA
>QODF01000054.1:1170316-1244823 GCA_024372805.1 Oostethus manadensis | reverse complement strand
TGGTGAGGATGCCTCCCGAATGCCTTCTTGGGTAGGTTTTCAGGGCACGTCCAACTGGCAGGAGGCCTCAGTAGTTTTTGCAGTGTAAAAATAGTACCGTTCCAATGAGTCATATGCAGCAATTGTGTTTTGATCTGACAAATCCTAAGCAAGTTTGATCAAAGCTTCTGCTTGGACATGAACACAGTGGCAGCTGTTGAGCTCAGATATATAAAACAGCTGTACATTAATGAATGAATGAGTGATGCTAGGAATACCGAGTGCAGGTGGGATTTCAAGGTTGATAGTGTACGCAAGGCACTTAATGTGAGGTCCCAATCCTGCTTGGCGCACTGCCACTTCCATATCACGTTCATTATTATTCACAGTAGTGTGATGTGATGTGTGACAGAAGAGTTCCAGCTAAAATGAAAGGAAAGGTGTACAAAACTGGTGAGACCAGCGATGTTTGGTTTAGAGAGAGGGCCGCTGTGGAAAAGACAGGAGGCATTGTTGGAGGTAGCAGAGATGAAGATGCTGAGATTCTCTTTGGGTGTGACCAGGATGGACAGGATCAGGAATGAGTACATAAGAGGGGCAGCACATGTTAGAGGTTTTGGAGATAAAGTCAGAGAGGCCAGACTGAGATGGTTCGGGCATGTTCAGAGTAGTAATAGTGAGTATAATGGTAGAAAGATGCCGAGCTTTGAACTGCCATGCAGGAGGCTTAGAGGAGGTTTATGGATGTGGTGAAAGAGGACATTGAGGTAGTTGGCCCAAGAGAAGAGGATGCAGAGGACAGTAGGGGTGTAACGGTTCACATGGATTTATTGAATCGTTTCAGTTTTGCATGTTCGGTTTAGTCCACTTGCGTAGCATTTCGGTTATATTTTATGCTATTTTTCTCAGTAAATTTATTACTAGAGATCTAAGCACACCACGCGCAACAAAAGTTCTGTCCGAGTTCCAACATGGACGCCTCTAAGTGTCGAACACTACTGACTGATGGGGAGGAACGTTAGTAGCTCGATCATATCAAATGCCAGCGAGAAGGCTAAGCTGGAAGACCCTCACATTTCACTACGCTCTCCTTTTTGGAAACACTTTGGCTTCCCTGGTAAAATTTAGCACAGACAAAGGCAAGCGGATAACTACAACGTGTGTCAACATTGTTCCACAGAGATTGGGTTTGGTGCAGGGAATACGTCTAACATGTTAGCACACTTAAACGGTATCATCTGGCAGTGAATGTTACAAAGAAAGAAAAGCAGCTTAGTGCAAACACAGATAGCTTCAGCTCACTACCTCTGTTACAGGTGAACGGGTTTTCTCCACACCTGGAGATATTGTCCCTCCAACCGCTGTACACTGTGCTTTCTGCAGAAATGTGGATAAGTAATTTTTTTTAACCCAAAACTTGAATAGTTACATTTGTCATATTCAGGATGTTGCTGCTAAGTGTTCAAAGTTTACAGTTTTACTTTAGTTGTAACTAATTTATAATTTTGTATACATATTTTTAATTTTTTTAATACAACAGTTTATTTTATTATTATTTTTGTATTTGTAATATCACCGAAATTGGTTGCTTTTATTTAGTTATAAATATAAAATGTTTGTATTTTTTAATCGTCCAAAGCCAGCTGGGATAGGCTCCAGCATACCCGCGACCCTAATGAGGATAAGCGGCATAGAAAATGAAGGAATGAATGAACTAATGTATTTTTTAAATACTGTAAAAGCATTTGAAGTCATTTGTTCTGCTTTTTTTTGTACCGAAAATAAACCGAACCGAGCACTTCCAGAAACTGAACCAAACCGAAATTACATTTTAGTGTACTGTTACACCTCTAGAAGACAGGGTAAGATGGAGGCAATTGATTCACTGTGGCAACCCCTGAAGGGATAAGCCGAAAGGAAAAGAAGTTCATTCACAGTAGTGATGCAAAGTATTGAGACAGCTTTTCTCTAAAAAAGAAACATTGTCACATTTTAATTTGAGTTCTGTGAGATCTAATAATTTTATTGTTAGATCTAATAATAGTAATTTTCATTCACCGGACCATTCTGTGTCTTTACAGGTCGAGTAAGGAACAAGGCGGAAGTAGATGACAGCGCTGCTGATGCCGTCCTGTCCCTCAACATCATCTCTGCTAAAAACATCAAATCGTCCCACAACTCCAACAGGTATGCTGGACACAGGTTTTCATTTGTCTGACAGTTGGATTAATTTGTTTTTTTGAAAATGTCAATTTACCACATATTCCCATCACCACCACCGATTAACAAACTTTATCCATCTACGTATTGTTATACTGCCTTATCATTTTTTTGTTATGTTATTCAGAATTGGTAAATGGTACATGTTGAATACAGTAAGTGTACAAATATACGTATTAGAAATTTGCGTGAAACAGACGGGGGCAGGATTAAATAAACTCTGCTTATTCCTACTCTTTTTGGACTCTGGACTTGTGAATTGTAGTGCATCCAAATGTAATGTACAATATAACGTGTTTCAAAATAAATTAAACCATTACATATCGAAATGTAAATCTGCGTTTACAGATAATTAACATGATGTGTACATGACTATGTGTGACGTGTTCGGATGTTACATCTGCATGACCATTTCCTGTTCATCTGCTCCATTGCCTCTGTTGCCTGACATTTTGTGCTTTCTTTTTTTTCCTTTGCATTCTTTCCTCCTTTTGCTGCTGCTGGACTGTTGATTGTGCTCAGGCTTTGTATTGATGAAGATATCGATAGGTATTAATAGTGACCAGAAACATAAGGTTCCTTCCTTCCCGAAAGAACGTTATGCTTCTTTCTTTTTTTTTTGCAGTAATTCAAATAATTAAGCTGCTATACAGTATATGTGTTTGTTGGTATGTTGCATTATGTTTGCCTTTATTTGCATTAAGTTGTATATACACTGTCTGTGAAATAAAAACAAAATCACAATGTTTATATAAGGCATAAACCTCTTTTAGGTTTGAATACAGCGTTCGTTCGCTCCCTCGACCAATAGTTCGCTATAACTCCAATGAATTTTGGCATTCTATTGATGGCAAAACCTCATTTTTTCCATATAGTTAATTAGTCAGCTGACCTCCTTTGGGCTACATAACTTAAACAACCCACTAAAAGCAAGCCAAGATCATCCCACAATCCTTCATTGTACTGATGGCCCCAGGCAGTACAGGTCTATGTGTCACTGGAGCTGTCTCTCATTTACCTGATGTGCCTATTACTCTGGAATAGCGCAATATGACCATTATTCCATTTCTCCAGAGCTCAATCCTTATACTCACCAGCAAACACAAGTCATTTTTCTGTGTTCTGTGCTGCCAGCTGCGACATACAGTATTTATTGCATTAATTTTTCAATAGAGGTGGTGACTTCTTTTTGGCCAGGCAGTGTATACACAAGTAAAGGTGACCATATGCACATTCGATCCTTTGTTGTGTATTAGTTTGTGATTCTCACCTTGATGCACTAGTTTTTTTTCCTTAAATAACTTATCTAAGTGGTCTATGTCTTACAGTTTTGCGTTAATATACTGTATGTATAGTTTTGTTGGTCAACATTGACATAAGTTTCAGTCTGCAACTTTTGCCTGTAAACAAAAGGTGAGTAGTGCCAGTCAAACCATCTTAAATTTAGGATAAAATTGCTGTGTGCATAAGAGCACCCTCTGCTGCAAAAAATGTGCCTCACAATTACAGCAGACTGGTTGGCTGTTAGGCAGGAGCGCCTTACCCAATTTAGTGTCCTCAGTGGGATTTTATTTGGCGCCCCCCTCCATCTGCTATTTACAAAAGAACTGGCTGCTCGAGACTTGTTTGGTGCTATCATTTGTACTAATTAATTACTTGGGCAAAATAGAATTGTAGTAATTTGCCGCACAGTGGATGACTGGGTAGCATGTTGGCCTCACAGTCAGGAGGTTCAGGGTTCGAATTACCGTTGGGCATCTCTGTGTGGAGTTTGCATGTTCTCCCCGTGTGTGCGTGGGTTTTCTTCGGGTACTCCGGTTTCCTCCCACATTCCAAAATCATGCATGTTAGGTTAATTGGCGACTTTAAATTGTCCACAGGTATGAATGTGAGTGTAAATGGTTGTATGTCTTTGTCTATATGTGCCCTGCGATTGACTGGCGACCAGTCCAGGGTGTACCCCGCCTCCCGCCCAATGTCAGCTGGGATAGGCTCCAGCATACCCGCGACCCTAATGAGGATAAGCGGTATAGAAAATGGATGGATGGATTGCTTTACAAACAATTAAATAAACAAACATTTATATCTGTGAGGTTTTCCATTGTAAGAGTTAATAATAATTACTACTTTTAATATAATTGTATTGATTGTAAGTTTTTCTTCTTGATTTTGTTGTGCCTCCTGGAGGCCAAAACACCTTTATACAGTAATTTGCTTATATTGCATCATGGGCCAGCCAGCTCAGGAGTTATGTGGAAAAAAATTGTTTTAAAACAACAGGTAGAACACAAAAAACCTTGGCCGAAGAAGGAGAGGAGGAAGGTGTGTCCGTAGGAGGAGAGAGAAGAGGAATGCTAAAAGTCTAAAACTAAGAGTTGGGACTTTGAATGTTGGAACTATGACAGGAAAAGGTAGATAATTAGTTGAGATGATGCAGAGATGGAAGGTAGACATATTGTGTGTCCAGGAGACCAGGTGGAACGGTAGCAAGGCTAGAAGCTTAGGAGCAGGGTTCAACCTGTTCTATCATGGTATAGACAGGAAGAGAAATGAAGTAGGGGTGATTTTGAAGGAGGAGTTTGCTAGAAACGTCCTGGAGGGAGAAGAGTGTCAGAATGATGAGCCTAAAGCTAGAAATTGAAGGTGTGATGTTCAATGTTAGTGGGTATGCTCCACAGGTAGGATGTGAGATGGAGGAGAAAGAGAAATTCTGGTCAGACCTGGATGAAGTGATGCAGAACATCCCCAGAAGTGAGAGAGTTGTCATTGGTGCGGACTTCAATGGGCATGTTGCTGCAGGAAACAGAGATGATGAGGAGGTGATGGGAAAGTTTGGTATCCAGGAGAGGAACGCAGAAGGACAGATGGTGGTCGACTTCGCTAAAAGGATGAAAATGGCTGTAGTGAATACTTTCTTCCAGAAGAGACAGGAACATACGTTGACCTACAAGAGTGGAGGTAGGAGCACACAGGTAGACTACATCTTGTGTAGAAGGTGTAACCTGAAGGAGGTCAGTGACTGCAAAGCAGTGGTAGGTGAGAGTGTAGCCAGACAGCATAGGATGGTGGTGTGTAGGTTGACTCTAGTGGTGAGAAGGATGAAGAGGGTAAAGGCAGAACAGAGGACGAAATGTTGGAAGCTAAGGAGACTTGGTGGTGGAATGAGGAGGTGCAGGAGTGTATACAGAGTAATAGGTTAGATAAGAAGAAGTGGGACACTGAGAGGACTGGAGCGAGTAGACAGGCGTACAGAGAGATGCAGCGTAAGGTGAAAGTAAAGGTGGCAAAGGCCAAACAAGGGGCTTATGATAGCTTGTATGCTAGGTTGGACAGCAAGGAGGGAGAGAAAGATCTATACAGGTTGACAAGGCAGAGGGACAGAAATGGGAAGGACGTGCAGCAGGTTAGGGTGATGAAGGATAGGGATGGAAGGGTATTGGCAGGTGCCAGTAGTGTCATGGGAAGATGGAAAGAGTACTTTGAAGAGTTGATGAATGAGGAAGATGAGAGAGTACGACGAGCAGAAGTGGTGACTGTTGTGGACCAGGAAGTAGCAAAGATTAGTAAGGAAGAAGTGAGGAGGGCATTAAAGAGGATGAAGAATGGAAAGGCACTCGGTCCTGATGATATACCTGCGGAGGTATGGAAGTGTCTAGGAGAGGTGGCAATAGAGTTCCTGACCGGGTTGTTTAACAAGATCTTAGATAATGAGAAAATGCCTGAGGAATGGAGAAGTGTGCTGGTGCCCATTTTTAAGAACAAGGGAGATGTGCAGAGTTGTGGCAACTACAAAGGAATAAAGCTGATGAGCCATACAATGAAGTTATGGGAAAGAGTAGTTGAAGCCAGACTAAGGGCAAACGTGAGCATTTGTGAGCAGCAGTACGGTTTTATGCCAAAAAAGAGTACAACAGATGCAGTATATGCTTTGAGGATGCTGATTGAGAAGTACAGAGAAGGTCAGAGGGAGCTGCATTGTGTTTTTGTAGATCTGGAGAAAGCTTATGACAGGGTGCCCAGAGAGGAACTGTTGTATTGTATGAAGAAGTCTGGAGTGGCAGAGAAGTATGTTAGAGCTGTGCAGGACATGTACGAGGACTGTAAGACAGTAGTGAGGTGTGCTGCAGGTGTGACAGAGGAGTTCCGAGTGAAGGTAGGACTACATCAGGGATCAGCTCTGAGCCCCTTCTTGTTTGCTATGGTGATGGACAGGCTGACGGACAAGGTTAGACAGGAATCTCCATGGACTATGATGTTTGCAGATGACATTGTGATATGTAGTGAGAGCAGGGAAGAGGTGGAGGAGAAGCTTGAGGGGTGGAGGTTTGCCCTGGAAAGGAGAGGAATGAAGGTTAGCCGCAGCAAGACGGAGTACATGTGTGTAAATGAGAGGGACTCAAGTGGAAGAGTGAAGTTACAGGGAGAAAAGATAAAGAAGGTGGAGGATTTTAAGTACTTACGGTCAACAGTCCAGAGCAATGGAGAGTGTGGAAAAGAGGTGAAAAAGCATGTGTAGGCAGGCTGGAATGGGTGGAGAAAAGTGTCGGGTGTGATGTGTGATAGAAGAGTGTCAGCTAAAATGAAAGGAGAGGTGTACAATACTGTGGTGAGACCAGCGATGTTGTTTGGTTTAGAGACAGTACCGCTGAGGAAAAGGACATGTCCAGAGGAGAGATAGTGAATATATTGGTAGAAGGATGCTGAGTTTTGAACTGCCAGGCAAGAGGCCTAGAGGAAGACCAAAGAGAAGGTTTATGGATGTAGTGAAAGAGGACATGAAGGTAGTTGGCGCAAGAGAAGAGGATACAGAAGACAGAGTTAGATGGAGGCAATTAATTCGCTGTGGCGACCCCTAATGGGATAAGCTGTAAGGAAAAGAAGAAGAAGAGGTAGAACACATAAAACCTGCTTTTGCTGGCTTCCTGTCTGCTACCCAGCTTGCTACACTTTCTAGCACAGTATTGTTATGCCACTTCACTGCACAGTGTCAATTAGTTTAACTGTCAGGGCTGTTTCTGACCTTGTATTTCTCACCTCTCAGTCTAAATCTTGAGCTCTCTTGTATTTTGTGCTGTTTTGTTGTCATGCAGGACCTTTTACCGCTTTGAGGCAGTATGGGACAGCTCCCTGCACAACTCCCTCCTGCTAAACCGAGTCACTCCTTATGGAGAAAAGATCTACATGACGCTCTCGGCATATTTGGAGGTATGCTGCACCACCTCTGTGTTGTATCGCCTCGATATTAACTGCAAGTTTTTATATGTGCCACTGGCCGTCCTCTGCACAGCTTGATCATTGCATCCAGCCTGCCATTATCACCAAAGACATCTGCATGGTTTTCTACTCCCGGGATGCCAAGATCTCCCCTCCCCGTTCCCTTAGGAACCTTTTTGGGAGTGGATATTCCAAAACCCCAGACTGGTAAAGTGGCAAGCTGTTTTTATTTTGATCCCTTCGAAGATCATGTGCCACATATCCAGAGTTATCTTTAATGCAGCCTACTCTTTTTAAACACAGCAACCGAGTCACCGGAATCTATGAGTTGAGTTTGTGCAAGATGTCTGACTCTGGAAGTCCAGGTGAGCAGTCTGAAAATTGTCCCGAAGTGATGTGCAATAGGCGACAATTCTCCCGAACATGCCAACTCTGAGAGCTTGGCTTGTCAACCGCAGGTATGCAACGCAGGAGGAGGAAGGTCTTGGACACATCTGTGGCGTACGTGCGTGGTGAGGAGAACTTGGCAGGTTGGAGGCCCAGAGGAGACAGCCTCATCCTGGAGCACCAATGGGAGCTGGAGAAAATGGAGCAACTTCAGGAGGTACAAGGTTTAAATATCAAAAAAGATGTTGCCATTTCTTTTGAAACACCCTTTTTCCCCTTCTTCCTTTCAGGTGGAAAAGACACGCCACCTCCTCTTGCTGAGAGACAAGCTGGGAGAAACTACTCCTGTGGGAACAGCTCCCACCACTAAGTCGCTGAGCGAGTTACTGTCTCCAAGCCTGAGTTCTGGCTCATTGTCCACCTCCACCTCCATCTCCTCGCAGATCTCTAGCACCACCTTTGAAAGCGCCATCACGCCCAGTGAGAGCAGCGGATATGACTCTGCTGACATTGAGAGCCTGGTTGAGCGTGAGAAGGAGCTGGCCATTAAAGTGAGAACAAATGTGTGATATATTGATTGTAAAATAATTAGGGATGGGCAATTGAAGACACTTTGTTGCATTTTTATCTTTTGTAAATTCCGGGAAAAATGTTTGTACGACCCCACTTGTTTATAAGCCGCAGATGTTTACGTATATCCTACCTATACTCGGTGTTCCCAGCATCATTCTTCAGCTCAGTGGTTCTCAAATAGTGGGCTGTCAAGGGGGTCACGGGACGCAGGGAGTACTTATAATGTTAGTGTAAACCTGCTGATACCTCCAAATTGATTATTCTCAACATGCCATTTAACTCTTGAATATACCTCACAGCTCTCCATTGAGTTGCATTTTCCTGGTTTCAGTTTTAAATTCAGTTTGTACAGTACAGATAAATAAATAAATATTATTAGTTCCATTCCATTTTCTTCCGCTTATCCGGGTCGCGGGGGCAGCGGCTTCAGTAGGGAAGTCCAGACTTCCCGGTCCCCAGCGACCTCATCCAGCTCCACCGGGAGGACACCAAGGCGTTTCCAGGCCAGCTGTGAGACATAGACCCTCCAGCGTGTCCTAGGTCTTCCCCGGGGCTTTCTCCTGACTGGGCATGCCTGAAACACTTCACCAGTGAGGCGCCCGGGAGACATCTGGACTAGATGCCCGAGCCACCTCAACTGCCTCCTCTCGATGTGAAGGAGCAGCGGCTCTACTCTGAGCCCCTCCCGGATGGCCAAGCTCCTTACCCTATCTCTTAGGGTAAGTCCTGCCAGCCTACGGCGGAAACTAATTTCCGCCAGTTGTATCCGCGATCTCGTTTTTTCGGTCATGACCCATAACTCATGACCATAGGTGTGGGTGGGAATGTAGATCGATCGGTAAACAGAGCTTTGCCTTCCGGCTCAGCTCTCTCTTCACCACGACGGTTAGGTACAACGACCGCATTACTGCTGACCTTGCACCAATCCGTCTGCCGACCTCACGCTCCAACCGTCCCTTACTCTTGAACAAGACCCTGAGATACTAGAACTCCTCCACCTGAGGCAAGACCTCACTCCCAACTCGGAGGGTACAGTCCACTTGTTTTCAACTGACAATCATGGCCTCTGATTTGGAGGTGCTGAGTCTCATCCCAGAAGCTTCACACTCAGCTGCAAAGTGCTCCAGTAAATGCTGAAGGTCACAGCCTGATGAGGCCATAAGGACCACATCGTCTGCAAATAGCAGAGACGAGATCCTAAGGTCACCAAGCTGGACTCCCTCAACCCCTTGACAGCGCCTAGAAATTCTGTCCATGAAGATTATGAACGGAATCGGTGACAAAGGGCAGCTTTGGCGCAGGCCAACGTTCACCGGAAACAAGCTCGACTTACTGCTGGCAATGCGAACCAGGCTCCTGCTTCGATTGTACGAGGACCGAATGGCACGTAGTAGCGGGCCACCAATCCCGTACTCCCGGAGCACCCTACACAGGACACCACGAGGGACACGGTCTAATACCTTTTCCAAGTCCACAATGCACATGTAGACCGGTTGGGCAAACTCCCACATACCCTCCAGTACCCTTGCAAGGGTGTAGAGCTGGTCCAGTGTTCCGTGGCCGGGACGAAAACCACATTGCAGCTCCTGTAACCGAGGTTCGACTAACGGTTGTACCCTTCTCTCCAGCACCCTGGAGTAGACTTTCCCAGGGAGGCTGAGGAGTGTGATCCCCCTATAGTTGGAACACACCCTCCGGTCCCCCTTTTTAAAAATGGGGACCACCACCCCGGTCTGCCAGTCCAGAGGTTACTCTTCCCGACTTCCATGCAATGTTGTAGAGGCGTGTCAGCCAAGACAGTCCTCCAACATCCAGAGTTATTAGTTGTCAATAGTATTTCAAATGGCCGGACGCGACAACATTTCTGGCACGTAGGGGGCGCGTGACAGAAAATAACTGAGAACCACTGCTTTAGCTTGAGTGAGTTGTGACACCCTTTTTTTCATGAATCCTCATGGAAATGGAATGAACACGTGCCGCAGTCCACTTAGTCGGTGTAGTAATTCTGCATTTGATCAAATGTAACTAAAGATTTTTTTAAATCAAAACTGAATCACTGCATAGAACTTCAAACCATGTGATGTTAGTTCCAATAGCAGAAATACATAGCACTACTTTCTGTTTTGACATTATAAGCATCATGGAAAGTAGTTTGTTTAGCCATTAATTAGTCGTATGAATGTTTAAGCCGCAGGGTTCAAAGTGTGTGAAAAAAATCTTTATAGTCTGTAAAAACTATTATGAGGCTCCACAAGTGTAGTATTTATATATTTATTTGCATCTGTAGCAATTTAAAATAATTTCAGCTTATATTTTACCATAATATGATTCATATTAGGAAATGTATGCATGTAAACATGTGAAAGTAGTCAAGTGTCACACTAACTTTGACAGTACAGGGTACCTCAGTCCATTCTCTTTCCACCAGTTTGTGTTACAGTTATGAAAGTTTTATATGTTCAAATTCACCTTTATCCCTAATATTTGTTGTTGGTTTTTTTACGTGTTGACTGGAAAGGACGTACATGACGAGCTCTGCTGACAATATTAGAATTTCAAACTACAGTATTTGAACTATTTTGAACTATTTGATCCTGACCACACTTCATGAAAACAAGATCGGAACTTTTTGCTCAACGTTAACCCGGGTATGGGAGAGGTACAGATGTCTTGAAATACACTAGTTACTAGTGCTGATGGCCGCCAGCTAGCAAGCCAAGCTGGCTGACTGCTGAAGTTCCAAGTGGTTGCCTAGCATCAATGCCAAACATAAAGCAAAATGATGCTGGCCCTGGAAATATGGAGAAAGACGCCGAGATATTCTCAAGAGCAAAAATGTGACATTATTACACACCTTGAAGACGGAGATGAAAGACGTACCTTACTGAACTGAGGAACAAACAGAACAAAAATTTAGTGTCTGCTGTCACAGATTAAATGTGTACAACCACAGAACGGCAGGATCTACAATTTGATCAAGATGACTCGTGACAAAGTCATGAACCTCCATCAAATCCAAAGAAATCAAGGAGTTGCCAGATGAAAATGCTGCCTTGTGCAATACTCTTAAGGAGGTTAAAAACCCTATTGAAGAGAATATAACATTATGCAATGACATCAAGGTGCAGGACAATATTAAGGACATTATTAATGCATTTTTGCAAGACAATGCTGCCATGCGCTTTGCTCTTAAGGATTCTATTACAAGATAATGCTGCCTTGTGCACCACTCTTGAGGTAGAGAAAGAAGCAAAGGAAAATATCACTGAGCAAATCCAAAATACAGTTGATGAGATGGATCAGAATGCACAAATGAACGATGTGATCCTGGGAGTGCTCAGAATTACACCTAAGTCAAAAGAGAGGGCAGTTCAAAACAGGGGAATCAGATGGATTGGCTGTTCCTGATATTTATCAACAATCTGGATACATATTAAAGATCACATGATAACAAGAAAAATTATGCAGTTGGAAGGATTACGTTCAATGTTGTATGACTTTTGATGTCATCGTTGCAAGGGTCTGCTCACCATAATACTGGAATTAGAAACCTATGTATCTACATTCAATGACACTTACAGTACAACACAAAAGACGACAGGACGTGGATGTGGACATCAGCGGGGAAAATAGTGAGGATAGTAATAACTTCTTGATTGTATGGAAGAATAAATGAAGAGTGCATTAGTGTATGTATGTTGAATGCAGACAGTGAACCCATGTATTACCAATTCAGGTGATGTGGAGAGTGGGTAAGATTAAATCATCTCTGCTTCTTTCTACTCCTTTTTGTACATGTGGAATTGTAAATTATAACTTGAAGCAGTCAATATGAACATTGGAAAGCGATTTTTCCGTAACCATAAGCAGCAAATTAGTCAGACCTGAATTTTGACACCCTCTACTGTTTGCTGCCAAGTAGTGAATTCCAACAGGCCTCCATTGCTTCAAAACTAACAATCTATCAAATTCCACCCTGTCAACAGAATTCATATTGAGCAAAAAGCAAAAGTCGATACAAAATCGATAAGTTTTCTCCCACACTCTTTTGTTGCTGCAAGCTTACAGTTGTCACCATACTTTTATGTAGTGCCTCCGCCTCCTGACTCACACCTTCAACAGTGAATATAACCAGTTGGTGAACAGCATCAGTGATTGTAAGGTGAGACATGTCAGTCACACCAGAACACTCATGTCAAATGTTGTCACACACTGTCGTCACTGTCCGTCTTCCCTTCTCAGCTCTCCGACATCTCTCCAATCGGACGTGACCTGTCAGTGACCAGCTTTAGCAGCGCCACTCTCACGCCTTCCTCCACCTGCCCATCTCTGTCAGACTCACGCTGTGGCTCCGTAGAACAGAAGTAAAGAAAACGTTTGTTTTCAAAACAACACCGCAATCTGTTCTAATGTGTCTTTTTCTACCCAAGGACACCAGAGAACTGCTCCCGTGCATCCAGCCCCTCCTGTTCAGATTATGAAAACTTCCCAATGGTTCCCACACTTGAGACGTCCTACCTTGCGCGTGCTGGGAAGAACGAGTTCCTTAACTTGGTGCCTGATATTGAGGAAATGAGGCCAGGGTGAGAGCTGCCACCCTAAATGAATATGATCTGTTTTTGTGGCGTGGTTTAAAAAAATGAAGGTCTAAACACCAGATTCACACATCTGCAAATATTTTTGGAACAGATCTGTAGTGTCCAAGAAGGGTTTCCTGAGCTTCATGGAGCCACGCTCCAACTCGTGGGTGAAACACTTTGTGGTTGTTCGCCGGCCTTATGTGTTCATCTACAACAGCGACAAAGATCCAGTGGAGCGAGGTGTCCTCAACCTTTCCACAGCACAAGTGGAATACAGTGAAGATCAGCAGGCCATGCTCAAGGTATAAATATTTTTAGTATGACCTTTGTACTTTAGATACCAAGCACCCCCGTTTAGATTGGCTACCAGGAAAACAATTTTACTGTTCTGGTCCGCGCTGCTATTTCATAATACGGCCCACGGAACTGTTTGGAAAATAACATCAAGTTGGCCCACCTCGATCACCCTATCAAACAAAGTGCTTACAGCGATGGGCATAACTGCAGAAGTGTTTAATATAATAGCAGTGCAATGCGACTAACCAAATTAATCACTGATATTAGTATATTTGTATTGCTACAGGGCAAGCAAGTTACCAGTAGATGCAGCAGATAATCGGAAAACAAAGAAGACCCAGCATTCATGATATGCACACTCCTAAAGCTGTGCAACTGTACAATTAGTTGAAAGTGGGGTGTTTAAAATAGCAGAGTGGCATTCAATCAATAATCAGTGATGAATTTTGTGAAAAAACAGGTGTGACTCAGGGCCCCTATTTATGGATGAAACCAGTACTTGTTGAACATGCATTTCTCTTTGAAAGCGTTCAAGGTCGTTAAAGATATTGTTCGGAATTTATGAAAAAGATTGGAGAGGGGAAAGACTAATGAATTGATTGAAACATTTGATGAATTGAAATGAAAACATTTTTGGCTGTTGAGCTAAAGTGATCTCCAATGCCCAAAAATGGAGAGCAAAACCAGACACACATGGCAGAAAACGGAAGACAACTATCAAAATGGATCGAAGAATAGCCAGCATGGTAAAGGCTCAGCCAATGATCAGCTCTAGGGTGACCAAAGACAGTCTGGAGTTACCTCAAAGTACTTTTCATGGATGAATATGGAAACTTATCACATTTGAGATGCTGAAATCATCAGATATTTACATTTGTAAATCAGAAAACAAAAATCCAAAAATACTTGATTAAAAGAATGGAAATTTGAAAAGTCAAATCTATAGGAAACCTGCATGGCGGACGCATTTCACTATAGATCAAAACTACGCATACTTATTTGTAAAAAAAGATATATGACATGTATATCTATTATTTAATTTTTTTATACCACTTGTCCTCATTAGGGTCATGAAAGGGTAAGATGGAGCCTATCCCAGCTGACTTTTGGCAAGAGGCGGGGTACATTTTGGACCGGTCACCAGGCAATTGCAGGGCAATTTGCGAGTTTGCTGGTCAATTAAGGACAGGGACACCATAGTTCTTAAACCAGGTACTGGTAGTTTTGGAACTTTGTGCAGGTGGCAAGTCCTGCCAAGTTCTGTTTGAAAAGACAATCTGCATCTCCATAAAATTGGTCAAGCATGAAGTGCTCTAAAACTTCCTGGTAGACGGCTGCACTGACTTTTGACCTCAGAAAACACAATGGATCAACACCAGCATATGACATGGCACATGACACAGGGTTTCCATTAACTGCTAGTTATAATCATCAAAATGAAAACAAATAAGTATATCAGTCTGTTTGCAATACATCTTTAGATAGATAGAAAAATACTTTAATAATCCCACCAGGGGAAATGTATATAAATTCACTGCCTGTGAATATTCTCATTCATCCAAGTCATTGTGTTCTCAGGGCATTCAGGTTGTCTTAGAAGACAACACTTCTCAATGTTGCCAACACGTAGGAAGGACTAAAAAGAGACCCAAGCAGTTGGTACAAGAAGAAAATCATAGCGCGCCTTCAAACATTACAGAACTAAAAAATGATTAGCGTGCACTTTTCTGATTATACCCACAAGAGACCATCCCTGGCATTAATGGTCTTTCTAAAATATTCAAAGAAAGGGACTCTGCAACTTACAAGATTGCCAACTATGTGGATGATATATTAGCATCCCTGGTGGGCCAAACACCATCATCAGGTCAAGAATCAAAATTCTTTGCACAAGTAAAGTAATTGTCGTATGCCATGGTACTCAAGCAATGTTTAATTGACACACGACATTCCTGTGTGTTTCTGTCAGACACCCAACACATTTGCTGTGTGCACAAAGCACAGAGGAATCCTCCTACAGGCCAACAACGAGAAAGACATGAACGACTGGCTGTACGCGTTTAACCCCCTGCTCGCCGGAACGATAAGGTACACACACTTCTATTATACTTTAACTTGAAAATAAAGCTACTTTTCCTCACTGTTCTCTTATACGTTTCCCTTAGGTCCAAGTTGGCAAGGAGGCGTAGTGGCCTGATCAAGAACTGAAGGAGGCATCGAAAGCTCCAATCTTTTGGGAAAAAAAAAGCCTTTGAACATACCGAGTGTTTTAACACCTATTAATCATTGTGAATCTTGACAGTTTTCTCTTGTAAGTAGACTTGTGGCTTAAGTCTCTTTTCTTGCGACTAAACGTTTGACAAAAGAAACACCTCCTCTCACCTTCCAACAAGCCAATTTAGCTCTCCTCCCTCTGTCTCTTTCTATCCTCCGTTTCCTTCTCAGCTTTTTGTATTTTGCTTTCTTCACGACCATGTTTTGTTCTGCTTTGCTGTCATTCCCTCTCAGTCCCTTAACTAGTAGCATGTCGTAATAGTCTACTTGTGTGCACGATTCTGCAGAAAACATTTGTGGGGCCACTAATACTAATTTTCCGTCTGCCTATCATGTGTCAATATGTTTATCAGTCTTATTTGTATTTTTTTCCCTCACTTTTTTAATTTTATGAAATTGTTTATTGTTAAAATAATAATCGCATGTTAACAGCAGCAATCCTCAGGACAACACACAGTTTGCTTACTAAAAACAAACAAAACATGTCAGATGAAGTCATGAATGGAACATATATAATCTTTCCAAGGGATGCTTCTACAAAGCAACAAATCTTGTACAACAGTTGCTGCTAATGTAGTGTTATAAATAAGATTTGCTTCAGGTTACTGCCTTAGTCTAACATAGATGCTAGGCCATCTCCATAATAATAACTATTTGAAACATTCATAATAGTCAGCGTGGTCTCAAGGTGGACCACAGTGAACTTCCTCAGCTCCCATGTACATAATCATGTCTGTCTTTCTGTGAGTCATAACTAACCATCATGCATGGATATGAAGGTGTCCATGATGAGTATTATTTCAGGAAGGACGGTGATGATGATGATGATGAGGCTCTAGTGACGTTATATGATGTCTGCACACAACTAACTGGTCTGAGATCAGCTAGCGCTTTTGGCTCTCAGCATGTTTTTTGTGCGTTTGTGTGTGTTTATTTTGGTTTTTGTTTGCATTTTAACGTGAAGGAGAATAAGACAAAACAGGGAAGGTTGCATCCACTTAGTGTGACTGTGTCATACCATGTTATAGTCACTCCTCTCTTAAGTTGCTGTTGTTTCTATTATGCTTTTAATAATTTCACAGGGATGTTTTCTACAAAAATGATACACAGGCATTTGTGTTTTTAACCTTATTTTTGCACATGTAAACACAATACGGCAAGACAAGAGCAGTTGGTGTATTTTTTTATTTATAATAGCACATATCAAACCTACACTGGGTGGATGTTACTCTGGATGGCGGAACCTAAAAAAAGATATCGTTTTGGGAAATATTAGAAAATATACACAATTTCTTTATCTGTGCTATTGCTGTGTGAAAATGTTTATTCTGCACAACAAACTACATAGCCTCCGTTTAGCACTTTTGGCACCTCCTTCAAGTTGTGAAGGGTGCAGACGGGTGTTCTTAAACTCTGGCCAACCAACCAGTAGTTGTCCGCTGCACAATATAAATACATTTGTATGAAATGAAGGTCAACTGAGGTGCCAAAATTTGTTACAAGCACTATTGATTTTCCTCTAAAGTCATCAGGATATTTTTGTCCACAGGTGAGCCAACCTGCTGGAAATAAAGTCTGACCACTTATGAGAAAGGTTTTTTCATTCTCTATATTTCTTGCCAGAGAAGATATTTTTTCCC
The DNA here is from genome assembly GCA_024372805.1 of Oostethus manadensis. Classification (NCBI taxonomy): domain Eukaryota; kingdom Metazoa; phylum Chordata; class Actinopteri; order Syngnathiformes; family Syngnathidae; genus Oostethus; species Oostethus manadensis. The sequence goes on along the minus strand of QODF01000054.1, from coordinate 1,227,659 downwards.
CCGAGTGGCTAATTTGTAGAGTTCTCTAATTTTGGATTGTGTATTTATTGTTTGCAATGTACATATTAGTTTGCAGATCTTTGCACATATTAATAAAAAAGTTTCAAACAATTTTTAAGAAGTCTGTGCGGTTTAGTTGCTCTTGAACCAAATGATGGCGTGGCAGTTGAATGTACCGTGAAGATGAGTGTATTTCCAGCCAAAAGGGAGAAAAAGAAAAAAAAATGTTCCTTGTTGGGACACTGAGTTGCATTAGTGCTTCCTGTTTTCATTAGAAAGGGATTGGAGCAAAGGTCTGCCTGGGATTGCAAGTATATTTTCTCACTACTCATGCTAGCCAGCCATAAAGTCTTTTTTTGTCTTATATCAGGGAATATAAAAAAAGGTAGCTAGTGATATCTAAGATGACTAATATGTTACTGTTTGTGCTTCATCACCGTGACACATTTCCGTTGATGCCTTTTAAACAGAAGAAGCTTTCCCTCTTGACAATTATTATTCCTTTAGAGTCACCAAATGTTTTTTTTTTTTCTTAAAGGCAACCATTAACGCTGTACATTTTTTGTTTTCATACTTATTTTGTAAATATCTGTGTTGTATGGAGCTTGAATAAAAAAGACATGTAAATATGTTTACTGTATTTGTAATAATTATAATCCATTCGCTGTATAGCATATAGATGTGTCATGCAGATATCCTTATAATAATTTGTGTACGGTAACCCTGCACCATTGGTCTGTTTAGTGAATGAGGAAATAATAAAAGTGCAAAATAGCAGAACTAATTATGCCTGTTTGTTTTCTTCCAGGTGTCCTGTGTGCATAATAGCTTTTGCTTGTGCTGTTGAAGCTTTATTTATGTCTCTTTTACTATGTACTTTGTTAAGACGTTCTCACCGTTTCCTTAAATAGTGTTTTTGACATTTTAAGTGTGTTTTCTTGTCAAAGGTTTTCATTATGTTTTATAAACAGCTATACATTTTACATTTATTTTATCTCCATATTTAGGTTCCTTGACCATGAAGACAATACGATTGAAGGGTTTGAATGACTTAAAGAATGCTAATGAAGTTAACGTGAGCTTGATATCACCTAGCATAATAACAATAAATCAGTGCTTCTCAAACAGTGGGGCAGGCCTCCATTTTATTGCATTTGTTGCGCCCTCTGCTCCACAGACTAGGAGAGGTACGTGGTTACTTTTAAGAGTGAAAATAAAGGAGAGAGTCGCAGCCTCGTCTTCACTTCACCTCGCTTTATTCAAAAGAACACCGATAACCTTCTGCGCAAGCGCACAAAACATCTCTCACAGGGAAAAGCAATCGACCCGTGAATGATCGAACTTTTTATCAAAATGTAAATTGTACACATTGTATTTGTATTTTTCTTAGTACTTCAATCATGTTATTATATGCAACAATCATTTATCAAAATAATAAAATATTAATCTTTTTACTTTTTTAAAAATCTGTGTATATTTTCTTTTAACCCCTTTTAACCTGTGTAATCTGCTTTTCCAATCTTGTGTAAAAAACACTTTTAACATAATATCAATAATTTTAACCTGTCACACATCTTCCAAGTTTCCTTTTCGAGTTCAGTCTGTACAGTACAGGCTAAAGAATAGATAGTGGCAGTTTCTAAATAGTTTTTCAAATCGGGAGTGTGAGAGGCTGGCGGGTAAAAACATTTCGGTCCATCGGGGCGGGGGCATGACAGAAAATATGTGCCCACCTCTAAAAATGCTAAAAATGTTAGTATAAATGTTAGCATGCTAAAACCTAGCCTAATGCTAAGTTCATATTCATAAAAAGCTCAAAAAATTGCAGTATACTCACGTTAACAAGCTAGTAGTGTTAATTTGTTAATGTTAGCATGCAAACCTATACCTAGTATAATAGTGTCTGACAAAGAAACTGGCTAAAAATGCTACCATGTTAATGCTAGCATGCTAACACCTAGCATGAGCGTGTTACATGGTCTAAACAGTTAAAAATGCTTTTATGCTAATACCAGCATGCTAGCATAGTGCTAAGTGTTCATAGAAATGTCTTACCCGTGAAAACAGCTAGAAATGTTACTATGTTAATGTTAGCACGCTGGCAAAGCTGAAGTTTGCATGTTATCATATGATATGTGCAAAGTGTTTATATAGGCGTATGCATATGAAAATAGATCAAATGCATCTATTCTAATGTTAGCATGCTAGCATAAGTTTTCGGCACTTCTACTTTACTCCTATGGGTACGCGGACACTAGGACCAGAAAGGGTTATGGTGCGTTAAACTGTATCCAAACCAAGGTTGACACAGTGTAGGTACTAAACTAGTCATTGGATGTATTTTGGTCATCAGTCAATTTCAGAAGAGAACAACGTATAACAAACATCGTTAAATAGAATATAAACAGCATGTGTATGTGCAACCATTCATTTTATATATGTCAGACGTAACCACTGTTCCGTTAGAAAAGGCTGTCTACATTACTCACAAAAATAGGCAATAACAAGTACCAAGGGCCACTTCGGAATAAATGAATACTTAATAACCGAAGAATTATAATTAATTAATTGTACAATTGTACAATTTTCAGCCTTTATAAATGACGTCGGCCTACGTAACTAGTGACAGCCGAGTCGTCCAATAACAGAAGGGATCCCTCTGGTCAGGCTTTTTGACCAATGATATTTTGGACTTGCGTCGCTTCCGTGGTCTTGATAGCCTCTGATTGGCTGATTGTCGGAGTCGGGTTGGGCTACGTGGCTGAGAGGAGAAGGAGGAAGGCAAAGCCTGTAATTTGGCAAATAGTACGCAACAGTGGTTCGCTCAGCACAATGGCTAAGTAAGTTCTTAAGTCGGTTTACTTTCTTATTAGAACGTTGTGAAGCTGTAGCAGTGTGTGGGCTAAGCTAATGATTTGGTTTTATTTAAATATTTTTCATTGTACGCGTGTGAATGAAGCTGCTAGCCTTTTTGCTATTGAATGTTGAATGAGCTTGCCTGAAAAGTGAGGCGTGGAAATTCACTTCCTTGAAATTCTACCACACATGAACGTTTGGCTGATATTCTTGTTACTTTACTGCTACTACCTAAGAGACTGACAGTAAATGTGATTATGTTTTTACGCTGTTACAGAGCTGACATAGCACTGATTGGTTTGGCTGTAATGGGCCAGAACCTCATCATGAACATGAATGACCATGGCTTTGTCGTAAGTGTTTATCAGGTCTTAAACATGTTATAAATGATATAAATGATCACACCCTACTTTTTCACTTCAGGTGTGTGCCTACAACCGGACTGTCTCCAAGGTGAATGACTTCCTCCAGAACGAGGCTAAAGGTTCCAAGGTGATTGGAGCAGAGTCTCTTGAAGACGTGGTCTCCAAGCTGAAGAAGCCCAGGAGGATCATCCTGCTGGTCAAGGCTGGACAGGCTGTTGATGACTTTATTGACAAGCTGGTTGGTGCTTATAGTTGCAAAAACACCTGAAACCCAATGAAGTATTTCATCATACATTTGTCTTCTATCAGGTTCCTCTTCTTGAAGCTGGAGATATCATCATTGACGGTGGCAACTCTGAATACAGAGACACGACGGTAAGGACATCGCATTGTTGCGCATGTTTCATGTTTCCCTGTTGGTTGTTGATTTTTGTCTGCGTGGCTCTGTTTGTCTTGCACAGCGGCGCTGCAAAAGCCTGCAAGAGAAGAACTTGCTCTTTGTTGGAAGCGGCGTCAGCGGTGGCGAGGAGGGGGCGCGCTATGGACCCTCACTTATGCCTGGAGGACATGCAGAGGCCTGGTGAGTCTCACACAGTCACTGACAATGTTTATTGTAGATACATTTTGTTTATTATTATTCATAATTCGTGTTGTGAACATCACAACATCATCTTGATTGTATGTGTGGTCAAACTAAACAGAAAGACAAAATCAGATAAAGAGATTGGATCAAAAAAATTTTTTGATTGTATTTTAATTTTACCACTCCGTTAGAACAACTTTACGATAATTTTACTTTCACCCACTTATGCATGGCAGCTTTTTCCAGCTTTTCCGCAATACAGTATGAATAACTAATACAGCGAGAACCTGGGAGTACACAAACGCATTTAATGCGTCAGTTAAAATTGAAACTGGCTAAGAGAGAGTGGCTGTTGACCTGCGGTAGGAAATGGTATTTTATTCCAGACGAGACGGAGGGTAGCAAGAAAACGGACCGCTTTAGCAAAGTGGAAACTGTGGAGTATAATAATACTGCACTGGTGTCCAGAGCCGGGGGACTTCAACGCTCATTTGGCAGCAGCAGTGAGACCCTAAAAGTTGCAATTGGGAGGAACAATCCCCGTGATAGTCAAATCTGGGATTCAGGAGGCGCAGTGTGGTTTTCGTCCTGGTCGTGGAACTGTAGACCAACTCTATACTCTCAGCAGGGTCCTTGAGGGTGCATGGGAGTTTGCGCAACCAGTCTACATGTGTTTTGTGGACTTGGAGAAGGCATTCAACCATGTTCTTCGGGGAATACTGTGGGTAGTGCTCCGGGAGTATGGGGTATCAGACCATCTAATTCAGGTGGTTCGTTCCCTGTATGACTCTGTCAAGAGTTTGGTTTTCATTAGGGATGATTCGATCTTCAAGTGGAGGTTTGGCTGCCGATCCGCCATATTTTGAAGATCAGAAAAGATCGTCATTCGCCACAAGATCGGGTTGATCTGGTTGCCATAAATCTGGGCCACGCTCCAGCATGGCAGGTGCACTAAATGCAACTCAAAGCTGGTTGCCACTCGACTCCCGCCACCCGGATGAAGACGAAAATGCCACCGTGCAGACATGTCTGCGGGGTACCGTGGTGAAGTGACTTTGACATTGGACGCAGAATGGTCATCATTGTTGCCGTAGCTCCCTCGCTGCACCCGGACTACTCTGTTATGGTGCTGGGAGCTTGCACGGGAAGTGCCACTCAAACCACTGGTCGTTATGTTCTAAACCACACCACAAATGGATCTATAACCATGTCAAATCACTAGTCCTACCCTAAAAGTATTGTAATGGTGGCAGAATAATTCCTCGTCAGTAGGCTGTAACTGGCCATTTATTTTCATGTGAAAACAGAACTCAGTCCTTTTTTTTTTTTAGTTTTATTTTTAGCTCAAGCCTATTTTGGTTTTGGAATTTGTCATGGCTACTGCCATGAACTTAAAAGTGTAATTTTTCTGAATTTACTCTTCACTTTCAAAAAACAATTACATACAGCATAACATACTTAAGCAAACTTAATATTGTAAATCATGTCAGTGACACTTTAAGGATGTTCTGAGTAGAGGTTGAAAATGCAAAACGAAGAAATGAGAGACACAAAAGTCGTCGATAAAGCAATTTTTTTGCAAACAAAAGTAAAGTGGTAGACCTAAAAAATTTCAGTGGTCATGAGCCGGTGGATCTGATTGGATATCAGTCAAAACTTGGAAAATCGTCCCAAATGAACGTTGTTACTGATGCTGAGTGCAGTCCAATAACCATCCGATGCCATCTGAGAGAGAAGAATATAAAACGTCTTCAAAGGTCTTGTCACCTTCAATGGTACAAAATTGTCTGTTTGAAATTGGGACATTGTAAGGTGGAAGAAAGTTTTATTCTTTGATGAGAAAAAATGTAACCTTGTTTGTAGGTCTGTTGATCAGCCTATTTCACTTTGTTTTTTTCCAATAAATTGCTTAATCAAAAATATTTACTGACCTATTTTTTAAGCATTTTGAAGCTCTACTTAGAACCTCTTTAAAATCTAACAGAAGATGTAAAGTCTTGTTTTTTTATCAGGAGTGTATTTGTATTTTATTTGTATTTGATGCTTGAAAGTACTTAATTCAAGCAAAATATTTGTAGTATTTATTTAGTATTTATGTTTTGATTAATAACAGTCCATATTCAACCACAACAACAGCATAATTTATTGATATATTTTTGAAAAACTTGGATCGAGTTAAGCCCCGAAATTCAAACCGTGAATTGGCAATGCATGAGCTTTTCCCTAAGATGTCTAGTGGTATACATGGTGGTTGTATACACTGATTTCTTTCGTCATTTCATGCTGTTGTTTCATATTGAAGGCCTCACATAAAAGACATCTTCCAAAGCATTGCTGCTAAGGTGGGCACAGGAGAGCCCTGCTGTGATTGGGTGAGTGTCCTCGTTTGAATTTTGGGATTAAGACTCCTTTATTTCGCAATAACTGGTCATTGTCTGTGCAGGTAGGAGATGAGGGTGCGGGTCATTTTGTCAAAATGGTCCACAATGGCATAGAGTATGGCGACATGCAGCTTATTTGTGAGGCCTATCATCTGATGAAGGACGTGCTTGGGATGGACCATGATGAGATGGCACAGGTGAGCTTTCATGGTTTACTGTAAAAACTTTTTATCAACAGCAGTTGATTTCATCTGTCTGCTTTGTGTCTGAATTGTTCAGGCTTTTGACAATTGGAACAAAACAGAATTGGACTCGTTCCTCATTGAGATAACCGCCAACATCCTTAAGTACAGAGATGCCGATGGTACTCATCTGCTGCCCAAGATTCGTGACAGTGCAGGACAGAAAGGTACAGGGAAGTGGACCGCCATTTCAGCCCTGGAGTACGGCACACCTGTGACTCTGATTGGTAAGGAAGTGGATGGTTTTCTGACTTGCTCTTTTTCTGAGTCACTGTCTTTGTCACGATTATACCAATAGTGGCACATCACACCTGTTTCAACATAAAGTGTGAAGGGTCAGAGGAGCTAATGCTAGCTGGCTAAGTGAGCTTCTTCCAGGGAACATGGTTGATTTGTGTCCAGCGTTAAGAAGATTGACGGCTTTTCGAGTAGACTGCTCTTCTCGGGTGACATAAGGGGGATTTGTTGGCCTTTGATCTGACTGACTGGGCCTTTCATAAACAGACAAGGTTGTTCAGAGGTCAGGAGCTGTACAGTATTCATTAAAGGTGCAACGATTTGTTTTGACAACTGTTTGAAATGAACCAATATTGTCCTAGAATCAAATCGGCAACTACGAATCGAGATACAAATCAAACGATACGATCCGAAACGATTCAGTAACTTGTTTGCCAAAAATTCAAGCACTCAGACGGTGAAATAAATAGCTGGATAATGGACAGTGCAGGTAAAGTGTCCCGAATTCCCTTTGCTCAGTTGAATTCCTAATTTCCCTTTCAGGTAAGCGGCATAGAAAATGGATGGATGGATGATTGAATTAACAAAGAACGCATTAACAGGTTGAATGATTAGTTCTATCTGATAAAACATGACTAACTTTAATTTGATACCTCATTCACTATTTAATGTAAAGAAAAGTGAATGAATATCCTACATACTGTAATGTTTGCACAGATGCTATTGAAGCTACGAGGAGGTGTTTGATCAAAAGGCTTACCATTTCAAGGAAAAGTGGAACATACGCCAGAAGAACAGTGACAAGTTCTTTAGGGTTTTCACCAGCCTGAACTTGGAAAGGTCAAGAAGATTGTAGAGGCCACTTTATCATCTTGACTCCAGGAGACTTTCTTGAGATTTATTTCACAATTCAGCTATTTACAGGAGCGCAGGTTAGGTCGATAACCTTTGAATCAAAGAGGCGTAGCATCAACACATGCAACGTATTAGCTTGTAACTTGGGAACCAATAACAGTCATTACCTACCAGTGGTCTCTCCGGTCTTTTCCTGTTACAAAGGTATTTGAGTATTCTGTTGTCTATTCAATTTACTAGATAGTTTACGTTGTGCAGTCACCTAGTAACATGCAAACCGTGTCATAGGTACATCACATGGGTATTAAACGAGTCATAGTTACATCACATGGACATTAGACAAGTCATCACAATTGCCTTTATGTTTGTATTAGGGATTGGATGATTTTAGCATTGTATTTGTTCTAAGAATTCTCATACTTTTTGTTGAATACACATACCTTCATGTGACATTATTTTTTCCCTCAAAATCACACAATTTGACAGAACAAACAGTGGCTCCCAAACGACAAGCATTCAACCAGAACACAAACTTGCACAAACGTATCGCTCGCTACATACCTTTTATATAGCCCTGACGCTCCCATCTATGTGTTTGAAAGGCTTCAAGTTGGACTAAACTTTAAATGTGGTCCAACACAGTTTTCCAATAATTTGTTTAACTAAAATGTAAAAAAGACCAAAGATAATATAAAAAATAATAATAAATGTGCAAAATGAAATGGATGGATGTGACCCTAATGAGGATAAGCGGCATAGAAAATGGATGGATGTGCAAAATGTGTGAAAGTCATAGATGAACATTAGATTTATTGATTATGTCACTCTTATAATATAACTGCTACAGTATATGCTTCCTCTTACTGTAATAATATAACTAAAACATTACATTATGGTTCAGATGCTTGGTGCCATTATGATTGTGGGGGGTGGACTATTCAAGTCATTAGAATACCGTAAGAGTTCTAACAATCCTGATAGAATTGTGCAAAAGATTGGGTTTCCACTAACCTTACTGAGATGAGGGACATTGTGACGCAAAAGATACCCATTCAACAAATAATGAATTCACTTCAACTTTTTGTTTTTCCAAGGCTTGGCTGATAATGAGTGGACATGTTCAAGTGTACATTTTAGCAAGTCATGCTTGCCTAACAGCTGAAAGACGGTAGGGGTGGAGTTTTTTTTGTTGAAGTATTAAGGCTATTCAGGTATTTTGGACATTAGTGACTTGAAGTGAACAGTGTTACACCACAGCGTTATCCACCATATCCTGTTTCCTCATTAACCTGTTTTGCAAGTTGACTGGAAATCTAAATAACTGACTTCCTTGCACACGCTCATCTCCGTGTTTTACATGTGTGCTCGTTTGATTGTGTCCCTGGTCTCTGCAGGAGAGGCTGTCTTTGCCAGATGTCTGTCCTCCCTGAAAGAGGAGAGAGTGGAGGCCAGCCGCAGCCTCTCAGGGCCACAGGGAATAACGTTCAGCGGTGACAAGGCCGTCTTCCTGGAGGACATTAGGAAGGTAGTACGCATGAAGCGTACATAAACTGTCTGCCAGTGCTGCAGTACAGCGTCGCACTGTGTGTTTTTCAGTCCTGATTCTGTAACAATTCCAAGTTTGTTGACAGACTATGAAGGAAGCAGCAAAGCTCATATTACAAGAGTAGAAACTCGAGAGAAAAAGCCTATTTTTCAAATCTGCTAAGCAAAGGTCAGTTATGCCAAAGTTAAAAATGTATTGATTTTTACTTCCTACTGCGAAAGAGTAAATAGAGTCTGGTGTGAGTAGAAGGGAGGTGAGGGGTATTGTATTCTTCTCTGAGGGCAGTCTCACTGTGTCCCAAGAGTTATGTCCATCTTGTGTATATGCTGGAGTAGGAGTAAGTTTGCAGAAATGATGGCAAACATTTGCCAGGACGACAGTCTGCATATATGCTGTTAATATATTGTATCAAACATTCTCATGTAATTTATATTCCTCAGGCCTTGTATGCCTCCAAGATCATTTCCTACGCGCAAGGCTTCATGCTGCTTCGCCAGGCAGCCAAAGAGTTTGACTGGTCTCTCAACTACGGTGGAATTGCATTGATGTGGAGAGGAGGTTGCATCATCCGCAGGTATAAATCAGCCTACATTTACACATAATAGAGCACAGACTTCTGCTTATGGCTCATCCTGGGCCCACCCCTGTACACACATGTTAACATGTTTAGAGCAATCCTACTAATAAACAATCAGAAAAGACAATACGACCCTAAGGTATTCAAATTACAATGTGTCATTATTATTTACGGAGTATAAGCAGGACCCAAAATAGTTACAACACAAGATATAAATAAATAAATAAATATATATATATATATCACGCAGCGACTTAACATGTAACAAATATGCAAGGTAAGTACCAATAAGAGTGTATCTTATCTACTTCCCATCATGCATTGCTTTACTTTTCTGGGTAGCAGGCTCCCTTTGGTGGACACAGGCTGGCCATGCTTCCTAGCTAAGCATGGCATGATGGGGAGCACTTATGATAGTTTGGTTTATTATTCCACACTCGTACTGGTACTTGTATATTTGTTACCTACCTGTTGCGTGTTTAGTTGTCGTGTGATGATTGTAGCGTTCTTTCTTTGATGACACCGTGAGTCAGACTGTTGAGTAATGACCTCCTGCAATGTCCGATGGGTTCATAAGCTTGTTGTAGGTTCCCTCTAGTTTGTGATTGGTTCCTGCCAAAGAGCTAGCACTTCCTAAGCAGCACAGTATTTACACCCAATAATAGTAGTTTTGAAGTATACGAGATGTCACCAGATGAGAAAACTGCTATAGATTAGCTGCATTGCTGTGTAAGCCGCAGAGTTCAAAGTTAAAGAATAAAAGTAGCGGCTTATGCAGCATAAATTACGGTAATTCCTGTGTCTCTGTTTCTTCAGTGTGTTCCTGGGTAAAATCAAGGAGGCATTCGATAGGGACACTGAGCTGCAGAACTTGTTGTTGGACTCTTTCTTCAGCCATGCTGTGCAGGACTGTCAGGTATGAGGAAAGATCATGCTGCAACAGTAGCATTGACACACTCACTCACTGTATAGTAACTTCCTCTTTTACAAACGTCTGCTGTGAAGCAACTCTGATTAGTGTTTAGCAGTCTTTATAAGCAGTATAAGAAAGTGGATGGATTGACGCTTATTATTGTGGTTGTGGTTTAAAAGAAGACCTCTGAGGTGTCACTGAAACTGATCATGATTGTCTTTACAAAGGAAGAGTAGATAAAGGTTTGATTCCGCTGGATCTCGTTAAATTGTGTCACACATTACTTGTTCCCTCTGTTAGAGAAAAACATCTTAGGTTAATTTTTGAATCAAGAAGCCAGTGTTTGTGTTGCAGGAGTCATGGCGTAGAACAGTCAGCACTGGCGTCCAGCACGGCATCCCCATGCCTTGCTTTGCCACGGCTCTGTCGTTCTATGATGGCTACAGACACGATATGCTGCCTGCCAACCTTCTCCAGGTAAAACCATCCAGAGCCAATTAAGACATTCATACAATATTGCTGTCATTTGCTTTGGAGAAAGGCCCGCACACTCTCTCAGTGCTCATGTGTGATTTGTTCAGGCTCAGAGAGATTACTTTGGAGCTCACACGTACGAGCTGCTCACCAACCCAGGACGCTTCATCCACACCAATTGGACGGGCCACGGTGGAAATGTCTCCTCCTCATCCTACAACGCTTAATAAGGAAAACAATCCACAACCATGGCTGAGGTGATTTTATCTGTGAGGAAAGGTGGACACGTTTCACATTCCAACTGTATAACCACACCTGAATGCACCCAACTTTTTACTGAGATTGACATTTCGTTGCAATTGTTTTTCCAAGAGTAGAATCCCAGATGACTGAAGTGCATATGAAATGTCAGGCTGAGTCAAGGCTCCTTAGTGTTGACACTGGATTAAGGTGAAGTGTTGCACTGTGTCGTATTAGCTAAATAAAGACTTCAATCCCTTTTATTATTAGCTTGCACCTTCCTTACTGTGTGCTTTAAACAGGATTGAGGAGATTTTGTTTGTTTATGTGTACTACAGGAGGTCTGAGGACTAGTCTACTGTGTTTTTACACTGGAAAGACTAACATTATTTATTGTTTACTAAAATAATAGTATATCACCATCATCAATAAAATGCAAGCAAATAAACAACAAATGTATACAATAAACGGCAACCATATTTCTAATGACTCGTGAAAAAATATCCCTTATTAACCCAACACCTGCACAAAGTAATGGGATTCAATAGAAGAATTGTATCAGCAATTCAGCCTGAAAGTGATGCTCCGTTTGACAAAGTGACCCAGCTTCTTGCACTGACATTGGTTGGCTTTACAGTGACTGCTGATGCATCATTGGATGACCTAAGTGTCAATCATTGCCGCAAGTCCACAAATATTATCCAAAAGGTTCCCCCAACTCTGTGTTGGTGACAGCAATGACGTCTTTTTTGATTCCCTTCTCTGCACCGGTGCTGTCTAAAGTGAGAGATGTGGTCCAAATTAAAATCTAGTCCTAGCCAGTTGTAAGATTGTAGAATCAGTTCAATAATTATTTTTAAATATAGGGGCAATCTTATAGGATAAAATGGGAAATAAAGTATTTTAAATTTGATTTCATTTAACAATTTTTATCTCCTGAAAGGGAATATTATATAACGCAACATGACTTTAAACCTACGCAAAGCAGTCAGCACAGCACACCAGATACTGTTTTCACAATGACTTCATATAAAATCTCATGCAATAGAAAGACAAATCATCTTAACCAGTGGTGTCCGGAATATATGTAAGTTATCTAAAATAACAGACAACATCTGATCTTCAACTCAAAAGCTTTTATTGTCTCAATACTAAATGATGTCCACTTCTGTTTGCGCTCCAAAGGTTTTACAATGAAGCAAAGAAAAAGAGTAAGTCGTGCTCCAAGTCATGAGTTCACAAGTTTGGGATTACAACATGTCAGTGTGATTTAGGGCCTTGTTTGTGGTGTGGAAATAAACAAATTCCAACTAAGCATGGGATGGTCCAAGGTTCCTCACTAGTGGGATGAAGATGATCCTTTTCTGGATTTAAGGCATTCGTGTAGAAATCCCACCCATCGTTGGTCTTCAACACCCCCGTGAGTGACTCCAGGTTCCAGCATTCCATGTCCAAGGCCCCTATACATGTGAATTAAAGTGTTGGCAGTTCAATTAATTGACTGTCAGAAAGAATCCACCGTGAAGAGCTCATCTTACCTAGTCAAATGTTCTTTTTATTTTATTTTCAATTGACAAAACATAGAAAAGAACCCTCATTCAAAACTCAAACTTTCAATAGGACCATGTCAAACATTTACCACATCAGCAGCAAACTCCATCACACGTTCAAACGCCCCCCAGTACACAACACTCAAGCAGCACAGGTCGAATCTTCACACACAGAGGGTGGTAACAGAGAAAAAAGCACACAGCCAGACGCACAGTCCACATTGAATTAGACATCAAGAGGAAGCTATGAAAGGATACAAATACACATAGCATGTGACCATTTGCAGCATTCTAAACCACTACTTTGGCTGGGAAATGGTGAAAGAGTTGACACGGAATGAATGTCCTTGTGATTACCATTAGGGACACACTCACTCGCACAAAGCCACAGGTTCTTCCAACTCTCGCAGGCATTTGTCCTTTTCAAAAGAAAAAAACCCAAAACAAAAACAAGCAGTCTTTTCTCACTCGTGCTTTCGTTCACGTTGCACTCGCTCGCTCCACATCAATCCCACTCATCGATCTCAGACAAGAAGTCCATGACAAAGGGAGAGGAATAGAAGGCAACACCCACCGTCGACCACAGTAAATGCAGAGTGAAGCTTGTGTTCTTTGATGGCAAAGCATTTACACGTGGGAGGAGGGCAAGTGATACTGAGATCTGTAGAACATTGCTGCCAGTGAGGCGCTTCCTCCCGGGAGAGAGCGAAAGAGTTGGTGAACTGCAGGAGAGATGTTCATCAAGGCGTTTCCGTCAGATGTCAAAAAAAAAAAAAGATGCACTGCATTTAGAACATAATGATATCAAGCCCACTTGTAGTACTGTGGCGCATGTTTATAAATAATCTTGCATGCACATCTCACTTTGTCAAAAGCGTCTAATTAAACCCACTCAAGACTACACCAGTCACACACAGTTAACAAAAAAAAGGCAGTGTGTTTTTATACCCAGTTTGCCGCTCGTACTTACCGAATTTGCCATTTATATGATCAATGTAGATGTGGTCTACTTATCTACATGCCCCAATTTGAAGACTTGGTCTCCATAGAGGCACCAAAGCTGGAATTGAAGCCGCTGTTAGACGCAGAGTTTGCGCCTGCGGCCCAGCCCAGGCTGGCAGAGGTGGGGCTGCTGTAACTGGTGCTGGTGGAGCTATACGTCTGATCTCTAGTAGTGGAGGCAGTGCCCGTCGCCGTGGTCATACCCTGCTGCTGGTTAGCCAGCATGCCCATCATGCCCCAACTGCTCTGCAGCGCTGCCTGTGCAGCTGCCACCATGGCTGGGTTAAGGCCCAAGGCCCCAAAATTAACCCCCCCGCTACCACTGCCCAGCCCGCCACGACTACTGCCGTACACCTGACTGAACCCGCCAGCCCCAAAGCGCCCTCGCTCCATCATTTGCCTACTGTTATTGTGTTTGGGCTCAGCGTTGGAGATGTGCACACTGACACCCTTGATGATCAAGTCCTCTCCGCATAGCGCCTGGGCCACCTGAGAAAATGTCAAGAAATCATGAAGCTGCTCACACCACCCTTTCTTCAAGGCTTGTTTTTTGATGAGAAATCATACCTGATCGTCTGCAAATGTCACAAACGCAAACGCACGGAATGGTTTAGGGATGAAAACGTCTGTGACTTCACCGTACTGCATGAAGTACTGTCTCAGTTCATCTGGGGTCATGTCCTCTGTGCAGCGGCCAACAAAGATTTTACGACTGCGCATGGGTTCATCTGGTAAGGCCTGATCAGGATGAAACATACGTGCATTAAAATCCACAACACCAGCTGGTCAACACTATTTTAGTTCTAGGAAAGGACACTTGATCCACTATGGTGATACGGTGACTGTTAACCCCCAAGACACCACATGTGTACCTTCGGCTTTTTCCGTTTTCTTCTCAATATACCTGTCAATTTTAGAGGGAAATCCAATTAAAGTTAGCGAGGATTTGTTTTGTTATTAAAATTCCACAAACCCATAATAAAATGCTTATCTGTGGTTACTTAAGATGAGAATATTTGATGTCAAATTGGTGGAAAAAAACATTTACATTTTGAGTGTTTTAGTGACCTTACGCGTGTTTTTCAATAACCTCGTTTGTACCAAAACTAATAATTACTGACCTAGTCAAGGCTGTAATAAACATGACAATATTACCATTTGCACTTCATTTTTGAAAATGTACATTTACTCCATTCAAAACGTATGTTTTTGGTGGGGAAAAAGTCCAACTTAATTTCAAACTAGTTTTTTAATAGAATGGGAAAATCTTTCTTTCAACTTCTTCCCGTTTCCATGTTCGTGATGTACTAAAAGCCTGGTGCTGCCTGAACAGGTTGTGTCCTAGTAGAGGTCCCATCGCTCTTATGTCCTCCTTCTGTAGACAGCAACCTACTGTGGTTGACTTTCTTCAACAGCCCACAATAAACCCAATTCTTAATGACCAATGAAATGGTGAATTGATTGTACCTTTGAGTTGGGCAGCTTACAGTCACACCATCGCCCATCGATCATGTGTCTCTGAGAAATCACTTTCACTTGTGTTTCATAGTCGGTGAAGCGCACAAAGCCAAATCCTTTTGAGTTGCCCTTTGCATCTCTCTTGATCTGGAAATAAATGAAACAGTTTGAATGTAATGTTTTTGTCTAATCCACAATGTCAGGTACAGAATAGTGAAAAAGTCTTAGGCCACCGTGTTTCTAGCATTGTTATTATTGTTAAAATCCCATTTAAAAATAAGTTAATTTAGGTTTGTCCTTTTTTTAAAAGACTGTCTCCATTCACACCCTTCCATATTTACTCGTAGCTATTTGAGCGCGTTCACAATGAGAGGTACCGCAATATTCAGTGTGCAGAGAAAAAACAACAGTCGAGTCACACCATCATGACTCTGGGGGGTGGAGGACTCCAACAATGCCAGAGAGACACCTTGCCTTCTCCTTTTATCCAGATCTCAACCAAAACTTTTGAGCTTCTTTGTTATCCCATGACACTTTTGTTGCAAACCAAGCGTTTTTTTAAGCATCATCGCACTAACAATGTCCCATTATTTACCATTTTGCTGTATCAAAATGACAGCTTTTTAAAACAAGCGACATCAAGACGGCGTAAGACTTTTTTTCGCACAGCAAGTTCTTTAAACCAAAAAAACAGGATGAGATGCTCCACCTGTACCATGATGACCTCTCCAAAGGGGCTGAAGTAATCCTTCAGGTCTTGTTCTGTGGTTTTCCAGGGCAGGCCAAGGACAATAAGATCCGATGTCTTCTGAAAGCCCCTTTTGATTTTAACAGCCGAGGCAGCGTCTATTTCTTCCATCTTTCTTTTATTGTCTGTAGGCAGGCAAGAAGGTGCTTTGAGGGTGGTCAAATGTCAATAACACCTTTGGATGGTGGACTAATGTATATTAGGGTACTCTTGTAACAGACTGAATCCCTGCTAGCCTAACGATCTCCATTATGATGAATTTCTGCAATAATTATAGACATATTTTACATTAGTGGTGAATCGTGCCAGGCTGGACTTCATGCATTTACACGGTGTTGTTGAGGCCTCAAGTTATTTGACTTACTGAAGGCCTTTGGTGGCGGTTCGTGCACTTCAAAGTGACGAGTGGACGTGTCCTCACCTTTGGGGTAGTTGACCACGTAGACCAAGTTTCCCCACTCGTTCTCCGGTGCGTGCAGGACGCCCTCCACCAGCCGGACTCCGCGCATACACTGGGACTCCGGGTTTCTGTAGCGAAGTCCGCACGCCCCTGGGAACTGAGCCGCGACCGACGACAGCAGAACCGTGCCATCGTCCTCCGAAGGGATCTCCATCGGCTCCTCGTTCTCGTCTTCGGCCACCCGAATGTACAACTCGGACATGTTCTCTGAAAGACTGGCGGCCAGCTTGAAGCCTGTGCGTGCTAACTTGCTATGAAGGGGTATTGCTAGATACGCAAATGTTGCGCTCGACTTTATCGCTCAACTTTGCTCCCTCTTGAGGAAACGCAAAACCAACAAAACAGTAAAACGTCACACCACTCCAACTGATCTAACATTTAACAGCCGGTGGCCACGGAAAGCGTCACTTTTCTCCTACAAACAAGCTAGCTAGCTAGCTAGCTAGCTATCGAGCTAGCAAACGCGAGAAGGCTTGAAAAATGAATGAGCATCTACTCTTGACAGTGGCCCTTGCGGTCCACAGAGTCACGCGTTATCCTCTTACCAACGTCTAAGGGCCGATCGGAAGCACAAATTGCAACCTATCCAGACGCTTGAAATTGAAGTAGGAGCTCAGCGAAGCACAATGCACTCAATTAGCAACCACACGCACCGGCTACTCCCGAGCTAGCTAACAAAATGGCGGCTTACATTAAGCGATGACGTCACCTCGTGGGCACCCTTTAGGTTTTTCCAAGGATCCAAAACATTGCATTTGACAGTCAAATGTTTATCTTAACAAATGATTGCTAAATGTTTTGGGGTGTGTTGTATCACAAATGACGTGGTTAACACGTTATTGGTTACAATTACTTGAAAGCTAAACTCTCACAGCAAAATCCAAACAAGGTGGGATATCTTTTAAAAGTTGGGATTTTTTTCTGTTGGAATGTATCACTTTTTCCTGTTGCCTGGGACAGACCCAAAATGTGTTATCGTGCAGGCCAGGGGTGTCCAAAGTGCCGTCCCGGGGCCTTTCTTTTATTTTTTCATCAGCCTGCGCCATGTTCCAAAAAACACTATGAAACAGGTAAACTAACGCAACAACGGCAAACATTAAAAAAGGGCAAAAAGGGTTCGAAGTTCGACAACAAAAAGTTAAACAAACAGTCGTTTATAGGAACAGAATTAACAAATCCACATAACGCAACTCGAATAAGAAGATTTTGTTTTTTACCAATAAAGCTTCTAACGTATAACTTGATAACTGGCCTGTCCGACCACGATCTCACTTTGTCAGAAAACTGTCAACAATATTGGCAAGATATCAATACTGTATCCAACACAAACATTGACTACATCCATTTTCTGTGCCGCTTACAGCTTCATTTAGTGGTGTCTTGCAAAAAGTCCGAGACGCTTTTCAAAATAAATTACACTAAGCATCATAAATGGTGTTAAATCACCGGTGGCAAAAATTTGTTAATCGGCGTGTAATGCAACTCGTTTATTTCTAGGAATCTGTACCTCTTGGTCAGGTTGAAGGAGTCAGCAACCAGTTGCTCTCTTGTGTTCCTAAAGTGTATTGGAGAAAGCACCAACATAGTTCCAATTTCTAGTATCCTCAGCAGAACTCTTGCCAAAACACATTGTGACTTTTCCCGTTTGTATGGACCAATTGATGCTTGAATTGACATTTTGCACAGTTGGATGTTAATGAGGTTCTAAGTAGAGAACAAATAAGAGTGGGACCCAAAAAAAGTAAGACATTTATTGCAAACATCCATTAAGGTGAAATAGGCTGTTAGTCAGTTGGGCAAAAGTTTAAAACCCTTAAGAGCCAAAAATGTAGATTCAATGCGATTTTCTGTCAGATATTCACACTGTCACGATCTCTTGTTGGCAAAGGCAAAAAAACCTTTCTAACTTTGAACGGGGTTGGATTGTTGAGCTGCATAAGCAAGGCCTCTTCAGTCATTTTATGGATCACTTCTTGATTATGCAACAAAAAAAGTGATGGACCCCAAAAAACGGATTGGTTTGGTTGAATTAGTTTGGAACATGCATACATTGTACAAAGAATTATTCATGTTACATTCCTCAGTTCTACATGTCCGAAAAGGAGTAGGAAGAAGCAGAGCTTATTTAATCCTACCCCCTTCTCACATGACTTGCTAATACATACTCATACATACTGTTTATGTACATGCATACATACATACATTCATATGTATACATACATACATACATATATATACTGTATATTACATTGACATACACATACATGTATATATCATTTTTTTCTTTTTTTTCCTCCTCTTTCCTTCCCTCTTCCCCTGTTTATTTCCGGATCAACATCTTGCTGTCTTGGTGTTGTACTGTGAGTGTCATTAAATGTAAATACACGAGTTCCTGATTTCAATACTACTAATAATTTTAATAATTTGTTGAACGTGCCCTTTCCACATTAATATCAATGTTCGTATTATTGAATGAAATCTTAGTTTTGTGCGCTGTATCCTCTTTTATTCTTATTGTAATGATTATATGATGTTTAGTATGTATCCAGATCGTTGATATCTTTGACGATCAGCACTCCTGCTTCTCCTGGACCACCATGTAGCGTGATGTATATTTTTCCGTTGGTGCTCCAAGTACTTTGTATCTTTCCCTGCTTCCTCAAGTCTCGTGCTTTCTTGGCAAAGTCAGCGTTGCATTTTGTCAGATGCTCATTTAAGTAGACGTTTGTGCCTTTCAAGTTCTTCCTCTGTTTCAGCAGTGCAGTTTTGAATTCCCTGTTGGTGAACTTGAAGATGGCAGGTGTGGTGTTGTTTCTGCCATACAGTGGGATGCAAGTATCAATGGTGTTGATATCTACATCCACCTCCTTTGATTGTAGGAAGTTGACAATCTGTTGCTTTGCTGAAGGAACGTTCATTCCATCTGGTTCTCCTCTGTTGTTTTTGACCCGGGTGTAATTCTGACCCTGTGAGGATCACATCATTCATTTGTGAATTCTGATCCATCTCACCCATTATAGTTTTCCTTTGCTCAGTGATGTTCTCCTTTGCTTCTTTCTCTTCCTCCAGAGTGTTGCGCCAGGCGGCATTATCCTTCATTAGTGTCCTGATGGAACAACGGAGTTTCAGGTTGCGCAGGGATGTGAAACGGCAGGTTTTATGTGAAGATGTTGCGGGGGGCATCCCTCATGACTGACGGCCCTCGTCCGCATGGTAATGACTATAGTTTTCAGCAAGATGGTTCTCACAGTGGATGCCCTCTGTGAAATTGTATTTCTATTTTAACTGGGTCTCTTACGGGTCTATCTCGTTTTAATGGTTGTTTGCAATAAAGTGCTTACTCCAAAAAAATTGCATCGTTCACATTTCTTATTTTTGTACTTTAAGGTCCAGATCCAAAAGTAAAAAATGTAATTTCTTGCAGTTTTGCAACTCGTCTTAAACTCTTGATCAGGAGTGTATACAAAAAGCAATATTGCAAGATGTGATTTGTTTTCTTCACCTGGTGAATTAACGTTCCACATAAATTGTAAAACTAGATTTAAACTAAACATATTTACCAGGACTGTAATACAACCATGCAAGATGTTCTTCACAGGCTTCATGATGTGTTCACTTTCACAAAGACAAACCACAAAATCCACCGGAGCAAGGAGAAGGCACAGCCTTACGCATTACTACTGATGAGCACAGTAAACTACAAAGTGATTAAGTGGTTCATTATTGGAAGCTTCTTCTCTTTTCAACAGGAGTTTATCCTGTCAAAACTTCAAAAGTTTGCAGAAGTCATTACACGGAGCAAGGTTTGGCATAGGCTGTACCCTAGGCTCCCAATGTGGGGTACGATTACCCCTAAGGGGTATGCAACTAAACATGAAAAACAATTAGCGCCTAACACCCCAATTATAAGTATGCCTGAATGCGAGTGCACATTCAGAGCAGAAAGAATGAAGGAGACAAAGCAGGAAGTTGTGTGAGTTATATGAAGAAATAAGTTTGATGATTATGTCGTGCATTATGAGTGTTTCATATTGAAGATTCATTCATTCATTCATTCATTTTCTATACCGCTTATCCTCATTAGGGTCACGGGGGTGCTGGAGCCTATCCCAGCAGACTTTGGGCGAGAGGCGGGGTACACCCTGGACTGGTCACCAGTCAATCGCAGGGCACATATAGACAAACAAACATTCACACTCACATTCATACCGATGGACAATTTAGAGTCGCCAATGAACCTAACATGCATGTTTTTGGAATGTGGGAGGAAACCGGAGTACACGGAGAAAACCCACACACGCACGGGGAGAACATGCAAACTCCACACAGAGATGCCCAACGGAGATTCGAACCCTGAACCTCCTGACTGTGAGGCCAACGTGCTACCCATTCAGCCACCGTGCGGCCCCCATATTGAAGATTACATTCATATTGGTGTTCCACTCCCCACACTGTGAAAACCTGTCAATGTACGTGTGTATCAGGATGAGTGGGGTTTCCCCCATGGATGAGGTTTTGCTGCTGGTTGTATTTTGGTATTTTGGGTACCGCTTTATCATGTATGATAACCTTTCCCTTTCAATTTGGTGTCAAATTAATTTGCAGATCAAAATCATAGCGATTATGAGCAGAGAAAAGTAAAGCGTCAAAGTTCAACCCATCCAAACGAAAGGATCTCAAGATCTGACTCAAAAGCTTTATTGAAATTTGACCATGCAAAATGCACATTTTTGAACCAGAATTACTTTCTTACCACTCGCAAGCGACGGTGCTGGAGATGTGGCCGGCTAGCCGATCTACTGGAATTCAAAGCCTCCTTAGCCTTGAGCCTCTACTGATGCCAGAAGATTATTCCCCATAGTGGGCCATTTCTCTGGGCCACTGTCAGTAAGTTTTACTGCTTTTTTATCTTCTATCTCCAGTACTGGTCGCAACGTCTACACCATCTGAGCAATTCCCAGTTCCTCTGCCCTCTCTTCTCACCACAAATAATTTTGCTTTGTTTTGTTTCCAATCAATCACCCCAGTCAGCGTTCCCTGTCAAAACAAAGCTCCGCCCCACCTCCCCGTCTTCGTCACTTGTTCCAAACAGCATTAGAGTATATGACATATCGGTTCATGTGCTCACCTTCTTTGTTCTTTTTAAACCAAAATATTCCCACACTGGGGCTGTAGCATTTGTCTTAGAAACCATCGCTTTTGTGCCTTCATTCATGTTTGCCTATGCCTGCTCACGAGGCTAACTTGCTGCGAGGTAGCACTCACTAGTACCAACCCTCACTTGTGAACAAGACCTTGAGATACTTGAACTCCTCCACCTGAGGCAAGACCTCACTCCCAACCCAAAGAGAACAGTCCACCCGTTTCCGACTGAGAACCATGGCCTCGGATTTGGAGGTGCTGAGTCTCATTCCAGAAGCTTCACACTCCAGTAAACGCTGAAGGTGATGAGGGCATTAGGACCACATCGTCTGCAAATAGCAGAGACGAGATATTAAGGTCACCAAGCTGGACTCCCTCAATGCCTTGACTGCGCCTAGAAATTCTGTCCATGAAGATTATGAACAGAATCGGTGACAATGGGCAGCCTTGGTGGAGGCCAACGTTCACCGGAAACAAGCTCGACTTACTGCTGGCAATGCGAACCAGGCTCCTGCTTCGATTGTACAAGGACCGAATGGCACGTAGTAGCGGGCCACCAATCCTGTATTCCCAAAACACCCCCCACAGGACACCACGAGGGACACGGTCGAATGCCTTTTCCAGGTCTACAAAGCACATGTAGACCGGTTTGGCAAACTCCCACATACCCTCCAGTACCCTTGCAAGGATGTAGCGCTGGTCCAGTGTTCCGCGACCGGGACGAAAACCACATTGCACCTCCTGTAACTGAGGTTTGACTAATGGGTGTGCCCTTCTCTCCAGCACCCTGGAATTGACTTTCCCAGGAAGGCTGAGGAGTGTAATCCCCTTATAGTTGGAACACACACTCCGGTCACCCCTCTTAAAAAGGGGGACCACCACCCCGGTCTGCCAGTCCAGAGGTACTGCTCCCAACGTCCATGCGATGTTGAATGGGGGGATATCCAGTGTGGCTTCTTTGGGCTGGGCCCGGCCGGGGCTCACGGATGAAGGCCCAACCACCAGGTGCTCGCCTGGTAACTCCTCCCCCAGGCCTGGCTCCAGGGTGGGGCCCCGGTATCCAACGTCCGGGCGAGGTGCGGTCACTCGTCTTGATTATTTCCATAAGGGTCTTCTTAATCACTTAGTCTGGCCCATCACCTAGAGCCTGTTTGCCTTGGGAGGCCCTACCAGGGGCATAAAGCCCCCGACAACATAGCTCCTAGGATCACTCGGGCACTCAAACCCCTCCACCAGGATAAGGATAAGGATTCACGGAGGAGCAAAACTGTTTAATGTTTATATTAATGATATCTGTAAAGTCATGAAAGACCTAAAGCTGGAATTATTTCCAGATGACAATACCGCATTCTGTTCTGGACAAGGCACCCAATAGCTAATAAAAAAGTCACAGATGAAATGACAACACCAAAAAGATGGTATGATAAAAACAGACTATCAATAAACTTAAATTAAACTAAATAATGCTATTTAGGGTATACCTATGTACAAATACAAATTGATGGTGAGGACATTGACAGGGTGAACAAAAATACATTTATGGGGGTCATAATAGATCTCACATTAAAAACATACATTGCAAAATGGCAAGAAATACCTCAATACTGAATAAAAAGCAAAATGTGTCCTGGACAAAAAATCACTCCATACTCTTTATTATTACTTCTAACTTATTGTGTGGGGCTATAAGCTAAATAGCTATAAAAGTACACGTTTTCATCGTGCTACAAAAAAGATCAGTTTGAATAATCCATAATGTCACTTATAAAGAACAAAAAAAATCATTTATTCCTAAAGTCACTTACTACTAACTCTTCATGTCTTGTCAGTACATGACTTTAAAAAGTTTGGGAACCGCTGGCCCATACACTACCGCAGAACATGACCCGTTTGTGTCTGTAATTGACTTAAAATGCATTTGTATTATTTTTGAATTATCTATTCTATACAGTATGACTTAGGCAGTAAGGACCTGTTTTGTGGACCAGAAGGAAGTTCAGGATCTGCAGCAAACATGAAACCTGTGTGTGTCTAAACAGTATCTCCCAATAGCGAGTGAGTGTTTACTGTATATACAGACAACACCGTCAGAGAATCGGTTCCGGGTTTTGGACTGAACTCCAACCTAGTGTGAGTTTAGAGATGAGAGTTTATTGTTGCTTGGAGGTCAAGAATAGGGGAAGAAGGAACCCTCCGAGAAAGCCGCGAACACAGCAGCAGGTCCCGCCAGGGAAGTAGATAAATCCTACAGTAAAAAAGCACGGAAACTAGGTGGTGAAAAGGTGTGGCAATAACAGGTTCTCTTTTGTGAACGTTGAAGAGAGCCAGTGTTATCACATGAAGCTTGTAAACAATCTGGTGAGGTCTCCTCCTCTCGGCCTATCAAGGATGATGTCACAATGATTCCTCAGCATCAAGGATGATGCGTGAATGATGCACGAGTGCTGCCATAAAAGAATGAAAGGTAGGGAAAGGGAGGATCAAATGCTTTATTTATTTCTATTGATTTTATTATTTTAGTTATAACTTGGTATATGTTCTTATTTTGGCTACAGCACTGTACAGGAGTTTGATTCAACATAAACTCTTTGTTTTAAATGTGCTTTTTAAATAAACCTGACCTAAAAATAGGGTTACACCTCAGTCAGTTGCGTCCCCAATCTACACAAAAGACGAATTATAGGACTTTGAGCCATTCTAACCCGTAAGAACGGGGTCTCTGACAGGTATTTTACAGTACAACCGTGTAGATGTTTTTGAAATGGCAAATTTGCAACAGTTTGTGTCAGAAAAGTGCCAATCATCTGTCAATGAAACAAATTAGGTTACCTTAGTTTGGTTGATGCAATGACATGAAACAACAGACTGCTTGTAACAGCAGTCCAGATAATGGCCACAGAGGACATAGTTATAAGAAAACTATTTAAAATCTACCCATCTTATAAAAGAGGAATTTCTAGCATGAAATCAAACCTTTGGAAACATTGGCTCAAAGGTACACTTGCTTCACCTGCTGATTGCATGCAGTACGCTAAATCGCCACTAGAGGACACTGTTGTATTTGTTTTCAGAATTCTAGCTGCTCACAGTAGAACTTTGCCAGTTGTACAGGTTTTCTCTTAAAACACTCCCCCTCACCCGCTTTTAATCCATTCATAGGTCATCTCATCACTGAAGTAACCACATAGAAAATTCATCTTCAATCAAAAGAAATGCTTGCCTCACCGCAAGTAGGGAAAATAAATGAGTTTGACTGCAGCATCTTAAATGTGTTAGTCCCCAAATGCCAGCAATTAATATCAGAATGGCAGAAGAGCCGTCCTTGTGTGGGTGCCCTTTCCCCCATTGTTGTTGTGACCTCCTGGTATGCACTCAAGCATCTGTAAATGATAACACTGCAGTGTTACGCACTTACATGCATCATATACAATGGGCTGTGGGGCAGAAAATCTAAACTTCCTTGCGCCTTTGGTCCCCATCTGCTGGGTGAACTTAGGGCCAGCAAATAGGAATGAGCGGTTCAAAAGCACAGCAACATCCGTGTTTCTTTCATGTGGCGTCTTCTCGGCCATCACCCTATCTGTAGAGGCTGTTAACGATCTTTACAAAGCTAAAAACCCCTTTCATGTTCCAGTGTTCCTATTTTGTTTTAATTTCAGTCAGAACATATGGTTTGCACATCTGGGAGATGCTAAGCATGATGGCACTCAATCTAACCCCCCACCAACACACACACACACACACACACACACTGCTTCTGTGAAGTGATCCATATATGGTTGTCATTGATATTGTTGATAATTACTCATCATTATTACAAACAAGTTATTTTTGATTGGCTGCTTTGAGGTTGCTTTGGAAGGAAACATCATAACTCACAATTTTATGGATTTCCAGCAAACATGTATGCAACATAGTGAATAAGTGGTCACGCAACCTTTACATTTCAGTCCTATAGTAACAGATGCTGCCTTCATACTGGGCTGAGACATCTTGAATTTAACAGTGTTTGTCACCTTCTTCATCAAATGTCTGGCACTTGCAACTTTTTTTCCCCTAAATCAAAAGCACACATTCCTCCAACACTCAGAAATACAAAGTGCGCTTGAATGCCTCATCAGCGCAGGGTCCAGTGCTTGAAATTAGTTGTTCATTGCTCTGTGTGAATTCTAGGAACAAATCAACCACACACACACACACACGCACACACACACACACACACACACACACACANATAGATAGATAGATAGATAGATAGATAGATAGATAGATAGATAGATAGATAGATAGATAGATAGATAGATAGATAGATAGATAGATAGATAGATAGATAGATAGATAGATAGATAGATAGATAGATAGATAGATAGATAGATAGATAGATAGATAGATAGATAGATAGATAGATAGATAGATAGATAGATAGATAGATAGATAGATAGATAGATAGATAGATAGATAGATAGATAGATAGATAGATAGATAGATAGATAGATAGATAGATAGATAGATAGATAGAAAGACACTTTATAATTCTCCAAGAGAAAATTAGGTTTCAAGCAGCTCTCCGAGAATGTCATGTTATAAACGTAATCTCTTGATTACAGAATAACACGAATATGGGAAATAGAATAGAATAGAAGGATAAATAAATAATACGTAACGGTTCACTTCCAATTTGTAGTACAATAATAACAATACAAAATAATTAATATTATTCATTCATTTATTTTCTATAGCGCTTATCCTCGTTAGGGTCGCGGGTGTGCTGGAGTCTATCCCAGCTGACTTTGGACGGGTCGATAATAATTCATATTAATAGATAATAATATAAAACAGAATTAAGTACAAAGTAAAGTCCCCTGTGTGTTTCTTTATCTCTCTCCCACTCGGTTGCGTTGAAAAGCCGCATGGCGTGGGGGAGCAATGATCTGCATTGTTTGGCCATATGAAAACTGAGACATATGTGCAATCATTTTTGTCAAAAAACAACTTTTCACTGTAATAATTTTTTCTTAGATATTATTTTCCTTTTCTATTGTGCCCTAAAAAACCGCAAACGGCCCCTGGACCAGAATTTGGACATTCCTGCTCGACACAAATAGAGAAACTTTACTTTTACATTAAAAAATGACTATTTACAGCAAAAACTGCAATTTTTTTCTGGCCCAAACATTTAGACAGAAAAAATGGAAAATCTCAAAGACTGTGTGCTGTTCAATCAAACTACTCAAGCGAAGTTTACGCTTGCACGCATATTGCCTACACTTTGTCCCGCTTTGACACGTTTGCGGGGTCCATGCTAAATGGGACCCCTGAAAAGGCTGAAGACGAGACATTGGCGTGAAATGCCACCCTTCCGCACAACTTCTTTGCACCTAAGTCAAGTACGGTTTCCAACCAGTGTACACCGTAGTACGCAGGACGCGCATTGTTCCCGCATGGTTTTGCTTTGTCACCACCACTTTCCACATCTGTGAAGCAGTCCTGGCATTATTTTGCCTCACTTTGCACGGTGTGGCGCCACACAACGGTAGGCATTGCCCCTAGCTTGATTAATTCCTCTATTTGCCAGGGACCTACAAGATGTTGAATTCCAGAGAAGAAGCTCTTATTGCAGAAAAGAAGTCTATATTATCTCGCAGCTACAGAAGGAGAATGCGGAAAAAGCAGGAAGAAGGCATACATTAGAAAAAAGAAGGCACTGACGGTGTCGGACAGGAAATGGCTGACTACAAGACGCTGTGGGCATTATAAGCACTTATTAAGAGAAATTCTCAAGGTAGGTCCAAGAGGGTACACGGGTGACCTGAGAGTTACCCCCGCCTGGTGGTGAAAAGGTTAACACCTTCATGTGAATGAGACACGCTTTGATGTCCTGCATTGTTTGGACATAAAGGTTGCCGTGTGTTTGCGATGTGTTCACGACTAATTCGCTGAAATGATGCGTGTCACAAATTTGAACGTTCCAAAATTGTTTTTGTGTACTGTCCACAGCCGCGCACAGTTTACACATACTTCACACCAGTTTCCTTATTGGCGCCCACTTACTCATTGGCATGCCAAATTGCGTACCACTGCAGGGCCAAATGTGTACGGGTGTAAACTAGGCTTTATTTAACAACACTAATTGCTGCTGCGGAAGTTTTGGCCTCTACAGTCTCCTCTTCTCCCAGCGCCGTGCTTTTGGCACAGCAGACAGGGTTTCACGCCACTGGAGAGCCACGGCGAGGAAGAGGGGGAGGAAGGCTATACGTGTGGCTTTGAGTGGTTGCTGGGCCTTTTCATCTCGCTTGGCGGGTAATTACAGAATTACGGGTCAACCACCCATGTAACCGCAGTTAGGTTGCACAGTAGCAGATGTGCTGGTGACATTATCCAGCAGCAGAGCAAAGGTAAATAAAAACATCTGCATCTGTTGCTACGAACCTTTGCCAAACTTGGCTGGAAATCTAATTGTTCCCACATGGGCCCGCTTAGCCGGAGTAGTAAACAGGGCGGGTATGGGCCTCTGTGTAAGACGGGAAATTTATGAATGGGACAGCAAGCGTCTGATGGTGGTTGTGGTGGTGTGTGTCTCTACGCATGTTAACTTGTGACACTGGTCTTGAGCAGTATCGCTGAAGAAGCAACAGCATTTTACGCTCTTTTTCTGCACCTCCAAAGCATTTTGGACTATCTATCCCTGCCTTCTTGGCCCGCTGTTTCCTTCTCTAAACCTTAGATGTGTGTGTGTGCGTGCATGCGCGTGTGTCTGTGTGTGAGAGAGAGGGAGAGAGAGAGATACTGCACAATGTCAGGGAGGTCTCAGTTTGGACCAGAGCCAGGCTTGCTGCAGCCCACATGAAAAAGAAATAAGGAAGAGGCCCAATTTTAGAGATATCCTGTCTTTGCTTGACTTTGGATGGTCGCTGCACAGGGCCTGTGATTGTGTAAAACCACATGCACATGTGTTACAATGCATACAGGGCAACTATTTTGAAATCTCTTTTTATTTTTGAATGTGCAGTGTTTTAGCCTTGCACTGCATCAATGGCATGATGCAGTGCAATTGTAAAAACTGCAAAAAAAACCCACAATAAGAAACACATGAAATGCATACCTATCTGATGGTGAGACAGGATAAAACTTTTGTAATGGATGCCATTTACAGTACATGTGCATGTTACTGGTAGGTACAAGGCTTTATGTAAAAAAAAAAGGAGTGCAAAAAATTATCTTGTGAATTACATCCATTAGTTATTGTTATGAACACACTGATGCATTAAACGTATAACAGCAGTTGTAGTTCTAACAACAATTTCATATAAATTCTGGTCCAGAGAACTGAACTTGGGCGCCTGTTTCCACAGGTCACCCACAGCTGCCCTATACTGTATGTGTTGTGACTTGTGTACATGTCTTTTTATCTGGACACACTCGTACCTGACGGCACTCTAATGGTAAACAAATAAAAATGCTTACATTTATTATGTTGCATTGCCCGACATTTTTTACTTAGTAATTCTTATGATGATATATCATGTTTCAATTAAAACTGGTAGAAGTCACCTGGTTGTGCTAGTTCCTTACAAGGCATGTGGCGTCTGTCTTCATGTAGCTCTAAGTTACCAAATATGAATGGATGGGCAAATAATCAGCCAATAATTAAATTGTTGCATTGTTGTCTTTGTATAGGCAGAATTTGTATGATGCAGCTTTTGCATGAATAGGCAGCT
The DNA here is from genome assembly GCA_024372805.1 of Oostethus manadensis. Lineage (NCBI taxonomy): Eukaryota > Metazoa > Chordata > Actinopteri > Syngnathiformes > Syngnathidae > Oostethus > Oostethus manadensis. The sequence continues at coordinate 1,198,312 of QODF01000054.1, read as the reverse complement.
GAAATGGTCATGGTGTGGGTGGATGGTTTAAGTACAGTGTATGTAATATATAAAGACAGGAAATTTATTCTTATTTACAGATCATCAAAAGAAATGAAGAAATAGGCACGATCAACTAAAATCTGGCTTGAAAACTCCTCATATATTAAATAGAATTTGAGACGGATGGGAAGATAAACAGACCAGTCAATGATAACACGTACAAAGTAAGCAGAACGAAAATGCACGGCATACACAATATGTATCACACACACACACACACACACACACATATATAGGCGTATGTCTTGTGCTGTAATGTTGGTTGCCAACAGCATGTTCCTCCTTTCCCCCTCTCATTAACCACAACTGTCAGATACTCCAGATGAGAAGCAATTAAACTCCATAATAAACACTCGCCATCAATTCCTGTTTGTTGATGTCGTGGTTGTTCTTGTTGATGATGTCGACGAGCTGCGCACTAACTAGTACTTCAGCAGGAGCACCCCACACAGTGAGCAGAGACTCCTCAGTAGGCCTCTCTCCATACCTGCAGCATGGCAACACCAGACGGATGCTTCGAAAGGCCCGCTGGCTGTTAACAATTAGATTGGCATCCGACACACCTCAGTAAGGCTGCTATTTCATGGGCAAGATTCACAGAAAAGGCAAACAAAGCGGTGCAAACTGTCAAGATAAGGCGCTGCCTGGGATTGGTGGTGTCTTAGGGCTTCTTAAAGGCCAGTAATCTTGGTGCCTGAGATGAGGCGCCGTAAAGACTCCTGTGTTTGCTCTTGCACGTCGCCGATAAGGCTGCCCCTCATCCTCACTGCTGATGAGGCACGTCTGTCCCGTGGCGAGGTAAGCATGTGGCAGCGTTGGGGGGGGGGGGATTTCATGCAGCAAAACGTTTCAACTGAACTTGACGCTTTTTATCTAGTTCATCTTGACTTTCCATTTTATGGTAATGTACACATGTATGATATTAAAACTTAATGACAATTTCAACCCGCAGTTGTTGTAATGAGCTGAACTTAGGGTGACCTCATGAATAAGGCAAAGGTACATGCTCACTTCAATTGTTCAGCCTGGAAAAAAAGAGGGGGAGCGACCGGGATGGATTTTCACTTAAATTTCAAGGCCGGACAAAGCATTCTTTGGAATTTCAAGACAATAGGCTTTCTTTGGCAGGCTATAAAAACATGTATACAGCTGTACAAGGAGTTTCCTGATCCTGAGGCAAAATATGCTGTCATTTCTTCCTATTAGTGATAATGACGGTGCGCACTGGAAACTAACATATAACACGTCCTGTTCAGAAAGACAAAAAGATCCGATTTCATTCTCTCGGTGGAAAAATAGCCTCTTGTTTTGCAGCCATATTTCCCTTAAAAACACTCCGAAAACCAAACAAAAGTGACGGTATTGGATTTATTGTCTTGGGTTCTTTTGTGTTTTGTGTTTGTGTCTTTGCCATGGAAACAGCAGGGTTATTTATCTTTACGGTCCTTTTACAATAACGCCCCGTTTTCCTGAGCAAACAACAGAGGAAATATCAGGTCAAGCCTCTTCCCCCCGCTAATGATCAGGTCAAATCAGCCCTCACCATTCAAACAGCTTGTTTCCATACACACTTACTGTATTAGTCAGAAATGAAGATTTATGCCTTCACGGTGTGTTCTTTAAAAATACCTTTTTTGTTCTTTGAGTGGCCTTAATGTTAAAGGAAAAGGGAGGTGATGTTTTTGGGTTTATGCTCCGGATGTCTGAAACAGAAACACTAGATGGAGACAGAAAACTCACTCATCTCCCAGGTCCTAAACCCAAAATGATTTCTTCTCTAGTTAAAGTGAATTATGTTCAATGTGCATCTTCTGACTGGAAAGGTTGCGTTAAGAGATATTTATGAAACATCTTGTCATTTTCATTGTTTGCTGCATTTGGACAATGATTCCGTATATCTGATCTTATCAGACAATCTTTTTGCATCATTCTAAACTGCACCCTGGTAACTTCTACCGCAGTATTACACATTCTAATCAATACTTTGTATATGATCAGAAGTTTTCATATGCATGTAAAGTGCATACAAAAAGTGTGAAAAATTATGGACATAGATTGCTGAATATGAATATCCAGTCCACCTCTCGCCCAAAGACAGCTGGGATAGGCTCCAACATACCAGCTACCCCAGGGTGGTGGAAAATGGATGGATGGATAAATATGAATATAACCTCATGATATTATTACACGATAGAAAGCTTGCCTAGAAAGGAGGAGTGATATGAATGTCAAGGTGACAAGCATACATTCAAGTATTTATTTTTGATAACAAACCAATGCTCTCAATATTTTGTTCATGCCACATGATATTAAAGTTCAGAAGATTTTTCTGTCAAACTGAAATAACAAAAAAAATTGAGAAAGAAAAAGATCCATTGCATTATTCACACATTATTCTCAGCCCTTCGCGGGCCACTTAAAATGGTGTGGCGAACCACATCTGGCCCCCGGGCCTTGTGTTTGACGCGTGTGCTTTAGAGGATACATACTCAGGATCCTGCATCAACCCCCTGGACAAGAGCTGTTCTACCTAGTCGTTGAGCCTGCTCGGATGAAAAGCGAAATGTCTTCTCAGCCAACCTGAACAGTCAAGGTTGCGATTGATTCATTACCCTGAAAATAGCCGGACCTGGATGAATAAGAATATTTACAAGTAAATTAATGTCTTCACACACAATATCGTGCAGTATTTTGTCACTTTCTCAAAACATTACCACCTAAAACACACTTATTTAACAAGAACACATTCCCTTTAATTCAATATTTGGCTAGGTTATGATTAGTGTATACTTCGGTTCACTTGTGTGTGTGTTTTTTACAAATACGGTCGACTCAAGTCTTTTTTCCAGCTTTGGCTGTGCAACAATTATTTACATTTTGCATTGCTGGATCACATACACGGGTCTGGTCCACAAACAGAACGACAAAGAAAAACAGTAAGTATACTGTATATTCTCATCACTCACTTACTGTGGAAGTACAATTTGCATTAAATTATGCTCGGAACTTCCAGAAAATACATTCGTACCCCCGAAATATGTAAATTCATTTTAAATTATGTGGCGTCTTTGAACGCAAGGTCTCATAGCTCATAACAACATGGACTGATCTATCTGTCTATCAATCTATCTATCAATCAATTAGAGTAAAATTGGCATATTTTACATATACATGCAAATGGGGATTAATCATGATTAATTCATTTGAAAAGTGTGATTAATATGAATAAAATATATCATTATTTGCCAGGCAATATGTGTGTATGCATATCTTCTCTAAGGCCTGTTTATGGAGTGCTCATAGTACAACTGCGTTTCTTCCCATAGAAGAAAGTCATGCTTTGGATGACAAGGAATCGGCATAAAAGCATGAGGTGTGTGGAAAGTGCATGTCACAATTAAATTACTTAATGGTGGAAAGTCCCACGATATGTATCACATGTAATTTGCATCAAGCGTCAGGGTAATAAAGACTTTGTAAAACTTACATTGAAATTCAATTAGCGTGTTGAATGCATAACCAAAGCCGTGAAAAATGAACTCATTGGGGGTCCCTTTTTATTACTGCCCCGAGGCAAAAGAGACCATTAATTTAATACATTCCGTGTTTTTTCACATGCGTATTTTTAACTTAGTGCACATTTCCTCACTAATACAAGAAGAGAGCCTGCCAAAAACTGCATTATACAAGAAGCAACCCCCACCTCACCCTCTCTGTAGTTGTTACCTTGAGTAGTCGTACCACTTTCAATCAGTCAAGCTTGAAAAACGACCTAGCCCAAAAAATAAAAATAAAAATAAAAGATATATCTGTATTGACTCATACAGTAGAGTAGTGACTATTCATATACTGAAGAGCTGCTCTGGCATGAGGGGTATAATTGGCGGTGCAGACTTTGACTGTAAACAGTTAAACGACATGTCTTAATTAAGATATTCCAGCTTTATCTCACAACAATGGATGTGCACCCTTCAGTCAACCACAAAGCCAAAACAAAACCAGGACCCCTTCAGATGCTTCACACTTAACAGGCGTGCTAATTAAAATACTATTTCATTAACAGTTCCAGCTTAGTAAATGTAGGTTTGCCAGGGTTCAATAGACTTTACAACACCTAATGATTAGAAATACAATTACGGTTTAAAAGGAGCCATAAAGAATTGCCTGGAAATGAATCAAACTTGTTTGTTGGTGCAAAGATGACCCAACGTGTCAGTCTTGGTTAACGGAGGGAGGAGGGCGCGTCATGTTAGCGGCTGTCAACTTGATGCTATAACAGTTTGTCTACCTCCTTTGCACTTTTATACAGGAAGTGCACATTGCTGCCATTTGGCAAGCACATTCAGCTGCAGACTACTTTTCCCCCAACAACATAGTTTGCAACGCTTCTGTGTAGAAAAAAGATTTAATACAAAACAACAAATAAAAAAAAACAACAATGAAAAAATGTCCATAGCATATACAAGTAACTAAATATAGAAAGACAACATCCATACAAAATGAATAGCCATAATGATCAAATATTTGAAAGATCTAGTACATGAAAAAAAAAAGACAAAATGTATTCCATAATAAATAATAATATAGAAATTAAAAAGCAAAAAAATAATGATAAAAATAAAAATCTACATCATCATTCATAAATAATAAGAAATGTGATCTAAGTTTTTCTTAAATGAATCAATGATAATCTAAACAAATTAGAAGAAAAATATGGTCCATTCTTACAACCTCGCTCAACATTTTCCTTCAATTATTTTGTCATTGAGGGAGAAAAATGTAATTTGTATAATCACACAAAGTCTGCTCTTGCTCAAATGATCTCTTTGCTTGTTTTCCCAGCACAGTACACGCAGGATGCTAATAAAATCAGCTCACTGAACATTGCCTCATGCAGTTCCTTTAATGAGAGGATGCAAACAGCCACGCTGCATGTTAAAAGTCATAAACCCATATTTTAGATAAAAACACGAGTGACACCGCACTCAGTCTGAGAGGGTCTTGGCGAAGGAGGGAAACTTATGCATTATTCATGGGAAAGCTGCGAATGTTAGTGCTTCTTTTCCTTGTTTCAGCACGCATTTTTTCCATTTGTCTTGTGATGCTAAATTTTTAACGTTTTCCTCTCCACATCGCATTGATGTTGCATATAATTAGCGAGTTTACAGCAAAATTGCTTCTGACACCCCAGTGTTCACAAATTAGAATACTTCACATAGGGGAAATTCAGCTGGGAATTGTGGGGCTTGGCTGTCTGAAAGTGGACTAAATATTATATGCAGTGGCTTGCAAATGTGACAAAATCATTTGAATTAACAGAAAAGATGTGAGCGCTAATTGAAAAGTCTTAGTTTATTTATATACGTTAAGAAAGCTGGTTGTGTTTGCAAGAGCAGGATGCGTCTTCCCCAAACACGACACCATATCCCGTGTAGAAAATGAGCAGGAAAGGCTGAAGTGCACGTTTGATTTATTTATTTTCACCCAGACGGATACTCAGAGGTTTATACAGATTTTGCCATTTGGAGGTTGAAATAATGGATGGAGCGCTCATCCATTTTTAATTCCACCATGTTGTGTGAAGGGTAAACATGTTGTTTGAGATGTCTTTTCTCTGCTCAACTGTGTTTTCTCATTATGAGACTGTGTGTCAGGAGCGAAAACTAGTCACGAAACTACTGCAAGTGTATTGTAACAAGTCTTGGGATGATTCCTGAAAGTTGCTCATTTCAGTACAAAAGCAGCCTTTGCACACAACTCTGATGACGGCTCCTTTCCCCCCCCAAGGATTTGGTTGTCAACAACATGCGTCTTGCTCGTATTCTGATGAAAGTGCTGCCACTAACGCCACCCTCCATCTGGACACCTGTCCACAGATCCACTGATAATTTTCCTTTTTAATAAGTCATAATGACACAGAGGCTCGGATTGTGCCATGCAGCTCTTGAAAATGAAATATGTTACATTGGGGCCTGATGGTAAAGGATATTGCTTGCCGTTCATACATAATTGAGCAATCTTGAATGTCAAACCAGTGGGAGAAAATGCAACAGAACTCATCACCACAAACCTAAGAGGCCTGTTCTGCTCTCAAGGCTGCCAGTAGGGAGGAACATGTGTTATGTGGTGTACCAATTGGCCCGCAGGAGGTGTACACTGATGCCTTTTAGGGGAGTGCTCCCAATTTGCTACACATTTTTAGATCAGATAACATTGATTGATGATAGAAACATGAAATTCTCAAGGTAAACATACATTTTGCTTTTTTGACAATATGAATCCATGTGTGTGTCTCAGAAAAAGCATGTCTCGTCATGCATGAAGTCCCACTAGAATTAAGCACATCTTGCATTTCAGTTCATTGAGCATCTAGCAGGGGTGTCAAACTCGTGCCATGGAGGACGAGATTCTGCTGGACTGAGACTTTGCAGGATTTCTTTCCAGCCGGTCACTAATGCCTTGTCCACACACAGTAAACCGCAAATTTCTCCCCCTCCGTTTATGAAAAAAAATGGCGCCCACACGACCTCGTATTTAAAAAAAACACATCCGTTAGAATGTAAATATGAGTGTGAGTGGTTGTTTGTCTGCCCTGCCATTGACTGCTGACCAGTCCAGGGTGTACTCCGCCTCTCGCCCAAAGTCAGCTGGGATAGGCTCCAGCGAACCCACGACCCTAAGTAGGATAAGCGGCATAGAAAATGGATGGATGGATGGACATCACATTGGGAACCACAGTTATGAGCATGCCAAACCTGTAGGGGGCAGTAGTTCCTACATTTTTTCCAATCAGAATCATCCTTTGTCACCCTGTCACTTCCGCAAAACATAAAAGACGGCGCCAGGCCCGTTCCTGTGGACTGACAAGGAGGTAGAATTACTTCTAAACGTTGTTTTAGAATGCAAAGTCAACGCAGGAAAATATCGTCACTTCTGAGGGCATCCATGTTGTTTCTGATGTAAAAACAGGTCGCGTGTGTGATGTCACAGCATATTTTGTCACAGGCAGTCACGTTTGGAAACGCAAAACTCCGGTTATTTGCGTCCATACCCAAACGTATAACCGGCGTTCTCTCTGAATCTACACTTTGACCGGAGGTTTTGAAATCCTTTGTTTTTAGTGCCGTATATCTGCGGACTTGTGTGGATCATGCAAAAAAACCTTCATTTTATGAGATACCCGCTGAGCTGTGGACAGGACATTAAGCCGGTGATTTTAATTATCAACACCTCCTTCAATTTGAGGGAGGGAGCACTTCAATAATGATCACCTGCTGGAGAAAACCTGCAGTGTCTCGGCCCTCCATGGCACGAGTGTGACACGTATGACACTCTCCAAGTGTGTTTTGCTTATTCTTTGGCTTTTTTGCGTGCGATACCACCACAGAAGGGTACCGGTGATATAGGACATGACACCAACATTATAACTGGAAATGTTGAAGTATCAGAACCGTATTATGTCTGTATGACGGTAAAGAACATTAAAAAGCGTGGTTATGTAACTTCAGTAATCCTCCCTGTTTAGGCCACTTTCCCTCAAACGGCTTTGTGCCATCAAAGGGTGTGCATTTCTTTAAAATGTAAGTCTTGTTATACAATGGTTAACTTTTTACACTTACAGGACAGTTAGGAATGTTCAAATGTTACTTAAAGGTTGTAGGATGGCAACATTTTTAGCCAGGGATAGGTACATGTGTTTTGTCTGAATGTATTACGTATGTTTTACATATTGTACACATTGTACTTATCAGCATCTACCCATCCATCCTCCATCCATTTTCTATGCCGCTTATCCTCATTAGGGTCGTGGGTAGGCTGGAGCCTATCCCAGCTGACTTTGGGCGGGAGGCGGGGTACACCCTGGACTGGTCGCCAGTCAATCACAGGGCAGACAAAACGAACAAACAAACATTCACACTCTAATTGACAATTTAGAGTGGCCAATTAACCTAACATGCATGTTTTTGGAATGTGGGAGGCAACCGGACTACCCGGAGAAAACCCACGCACACACGGGGAGAACATGCAAACTCCACACAGAGATGCCCAACGGAGATTCGAACCCTGAACCTCCTGACTGTGAGGCCAACATGCTACCCACTCATCCACCGTGCGCCCTTATTAGAATCTAGCGTATCAAATTGTTTTTTTTGTCATTTTGTAGTGAAATTATGACACACTGTTGCGTTAAATGATACTGTGTGTGTGTGTGCGTGTGATGGAGGCCTAGTGAGAGGAAAAGGCTTGTCTGTAAGCAGATAACATGACTGTGCTCAAGTAAATGAAATACACAGCGCTCGCTTGTTTATTTCCTCCGTCTCCTCACAGATAAATGAGTCTCTGTCTCACCCAGCAAAGTGCACGCTTTATATTTTTGACGTTTTTGTGTTGAATGTGTTGTAAGTGTTATATAGCTTATCTTTGTGCTCGGCCTGTTTGCATTTTCCTTTTCCAGCTCAGTTATTGATGTCCCTGCTCGGAGTACATTATGCCTCCCCTGCTATAGTGAGTAACATTTTTGCATATTGACAGTAACAAGAAAATGCATGTATGGAAATGGACTTACACTCTGCTCACTAAGCTCTTCTTCAAATAATGTATGTGTCTGTAATACTGAGGAAGACTTTAAAAGACTGTCGGCTCGAGGGAGGTGAAAGAAAAACAACACGGGGCTTCGTCTTTAAACGACTTTTATTTTACCTTGCGTGCAGTGACATATTGTGTCTCTTTCTAAAGCTTTTAAGTGTTGTTTCGAGCACTCCCGAAGGGGGGCCAGAGGAGGCACTAGGGGACGACGGGTGATATTGATAAGAATGGAAGGTGCAGAGAAACGTACTCCAGCGTAATGTGCCTTTACGGCGGCCTTTTTCAATTAGAGGAGGAACGTCTTTCACGATTCCATTTGTAAGGCGAAGCACAGCCAAACAAGGCCGAGGGCGAGGCGGGGGCTGAAAACAGGGAACGCTGACTTCATACAAAAAGCCCGCATGTCACTGAAAAGATTATGACGCCACATTATTTGGTTGTCAAAAAAAGGTGTTTCCCTCAAACAGCTTGTCAAGTGGAGCTGATAATAAGCCGTCACAGCTGCTCTGTCAATATTCACTCCTCATTAACAATTTGCACATTTTGGGTTAAGCTACAGTTATTAGCTTGCCATCAGATTGCATTTGTCTGCGATCTCATGTAGAACAGTATGATTTCTGTCAAAGCATTAAATTGAACACAGGGAGCGCGGATTTGCACCATTTAACACCGTTTCTTTTCCCTCCACTCAAATAATTATTCCCCCACCCTAAACGGAGATTCCCGGGGCCGCTTCTTCAGTGCTGCTTTGACACTCCGCCGAGAAGACGGAACTGAGACCAAAAAAACCATATACAGTAAATGTGAGTAATTACATTTAATTATTGAGTTTCTCAGGACCGTCACACATGTTTTCTTTCTGCATTCAATCATTTGCTACGCCACACACAAATTTGCCATGTTTTGAATTGTTGATTCTCACTATTACCTAACTTCACTGCAATCTACCGCATATTATGCATTTTTAGACGGCGACCACGTTTGCCCGTAAGGTGTGTTTTAAAACCGTTGGCTCGCGAGGGAAAGTCTGTTTGCTGTGAATTACAGCCAACCTAGTCCGCCAACAATTCTCATGGTGAGATATGTTTATTGTGTTCAGCAGACAGTCTGGACAGTCAGGTGGTGAGCTAATTAAACAATGTAAACGACGTGGTCATATGTGGGCACCGTGACAAGATTTTAACATTTATTTTAAGAAAAGTACAAAGACAAATTATGAGTGGACTAACAAACTTTTTTATTGAACCGAAAACTTTGCAGGTCCCTTTTGAAATGTTTATTGTCTCGCAAATTGATGGTAAACGACATCACTGAGACATTAAGAGTTACATTATGCCTTTTTGCTCTATATTTCCACTTTTGCTGGGTTTTTGTTTATTTTATTTCTTCAATGAACCACGTTCCACAGATGGCCCCCGGGCCACACTTTGGAGACCCATGCGTGTTTCACCAGGAAGGCGAGGCGTTCCAAGGCGAGGGGGGAGTGTGTCCAGGCTTGGCCTTCTTTGCTCTCTCTGGGTCTGTCAGGTTGCATCATGGAGGTCTTACAACTTTGAGAGTGACATTGCACTGCTGCACAATCAGAGGTGGAGATTGTGTCTTGCTGATACTTAACCTTTTTGACCGCTTGTATTTAATTACCCAATAAATGCATGACGCAAGAAACACTTTCTGTCTTCCACTTTTATGTGCACCCCAATTTGCTAAATATAGCGACCGTGTCACCAAATTGTGAACATCAATCACCTCTACGTATGAGGTGTGTTACGAAGCAGAGCTATGGCTGCCACAGTCTGGCCTCATGTCGGACACTTCCTCTGGGCAGCCCTGGAGGTCAGGAGAACCTGAGTATAAAGTGGAGGGAGTCACCCGGGGTCTACCCGGGGTGCACTGTAGCCGGACACCTGCTTCAAAGAGACTTGGTGCTGCTATTATTAATGGTAATGGTGATTAAGGGTGCAGACAAGTATGTGTTTTAAGGTGATCATCTTAAAAGAAAACATTTAAGATGGGGAGGGGGATTTTGCCCACAATCCTTATGTAAAACATGAACACATATGTCTTTCTTTTTTTGTGCTTTCTAAAGATATAAAAATAGCTGAAAGGAGGTAAGAATGCATGTAATGGGACACACCTCTTCCATCTATAAGGCCTTCTGAAAAAAGCTCCAAAAAGTGCCACTGTGCTCCATTTACATAGTGTAACCTGCATATTAATCAAGCTACAGTGACATTGTTATTAGTGTTGGTATAACATTGTTACACCAAAGAACTACATTAGTGGTGTAGTGACACCTTGCCACACCACACCAGCGTGCTACTAGCCGGCTAGCTTCACAACATGCTGGTTCACACCACGTCAGTGCCGCGCTCACAATGCCTCAGGCCAATACCTAAAGATAAAGTTACATATTGGAGCTGCCATTGCTGCTGTGTTTTTGTTTTTGGAAAAGTTGACACTATTTGTAGCATTCGTTTCTGCTTTGCTATGTGAAAACAATTTTGAAAACTGCTATTGTGGATGTTTATACTTTAAGAGCCCTAATTCGCTCAATTTACTGTCAGTCAAAGATTCGTTCTCAGACAAATCATCCCATCATCCTGCAGAAGCCGTGCATCCGGGCCAGCCCACTGCCCCATAGACTCCCAATGGGCGGGAAAAATAATAATAATGAATTACACTTGTTATGCGCTTTATCAAAGCCTCTCAAAGTGCTTACACTGAGGTCATCATTGTTCATTCACACCACACTTGGTGATAGTAATCCACTATGTAGTCCCAGCTGCTCTGGGGCAGATTGACGGAAAGTGAGGCTGCCAGTGTGCGCCATCAAACCCTCCGGCCACCATCGACACCAACACACACACCACTTTCATACCAGGCAATGTGGGTGAAGTGCCTTGCCTAAGGACCACAGGGAAGTTTATTTCCTCCCACTGTGGCACCTGGGGTTCCTCTGAGGTCTCCCATCCAACTACTGACCAGGCCCTGCCCTGCTTAGCTTCTGAGATCTGACGGGATCGGGCTTTGACAGGCAGGTTTGGCCATGAGCCCAGCATTCATCCGCTGACCGTCCAATTTTGCACAGTGGAACAACCCACTTTACACTTCTACATCAAAATCAGTAGATGCTCAGCATACTGCTGTGTGTGTGCTTAGCCGTGGTGCTGTGGGGATGAATGATAACGAATTTGTGTGAGTTACCTGAGATAAGCATTAAATAAGCATTAATTAAGCATTAAATAATTTAAATATTAAATAGTTACAAAACAATAAAACGTTGTTGGGGGTGTTTTAATAGGGCCTTGTAGGGGGAACAGGTGTGTCCCATTACATCTATCTATCTATCTATATATCTATCTATCCGTCTATCCGTCTATCTATCTATCTATCTATCTATCTGTCTATCTATCTATCTATCTGTCTATCTATCTATCTATCTATCTATCTATCTATCAATCTATCTATCTATCTATCTATCTATCAATCTATCTGTCTATCTATCTGTCTGTCTATCTGTCTATCTATCTATCTATCTATCTATCTATCTATCTATCTATCTATCTATCTATCTATCTATCTATCTATCTATCTATCTATCTATCTATCTATCTATCTATCTATCTATCTATCTATCTATCTATCTATCTATCTATCTATCTATCTATCTATCTATCTATCTATCTATCTATCTATCTATCTATCTATCTATCTATCTATCTATCTATCTATCTATCTATCTATCTATCTATCTATCTATCTATCTATCTATCTATCTATCTATCTATCTATCTATCTATCTATCTATCTATCTATCTATCTATCTATCTATCTATCTATCTATCTATCTATCTATCTATCTATCTATCTATCTATCTATCTATCTATCTATCTATCTATCTATCTATCTATCTATCTATCTATCTATCTATCTATCTATCTATCTATCTATCTATCTATCTATCTATCTATCTATCTATCTATCTATCTATCTATCTATCTATCTATCTATCTATCTATCTATCTATCTATCTATCTATCTATCTATCTATCTATCTATCTATCTATCTATCTATCTATCTATCTATCTATCTATCTATCTATCTATCTATCTATCTATCTATCTATCTATCTATCTATCTATCTATCTATCTATCTATCTATCTATCTATCTATCTATCTATCTATCTATCTATCTATCTATCTATCTATCTATCTATCTATCTATCTATCTATCTATCTATCTATCTATCTATCTATCTATCTATCTATCTATCTATCTATCTATCTATCTATCTATCTATCTATCTATCTATCTATCTATCTATCTATCTATCTATCTATCTATCTATCTATCTATCTATCTATCTATCTATCTATCTATCTATCTATCTATCTATCTATCTATCTATCTATCTATCTATCTATCTATCTATCTATCTATCTATCTATCTATCTATCTATCTATCTATCTATCTATCTATCTGTCTATCTGTCTATCTGTCTATCCGTCTATCCGTCTATCCATCTATCCATCTATCTATCTATCCGTCTATCTATCAATGCCATTTGGCCTCTCTAATGCAGGGTTGAGTTATAGGCGTATTTGGAGATACTGTATGCTGGCATTGTCCATTTTTGTCAACCTCGACAACATTTTGGTGTATTCCTCCAGTATGGCGAAGCATACACATCTTGTTAGACTGCTTCTTCAGAGGTTGTTTTATTGTGGAGAAAAGATATCTTGAGTTTGGCAATTTTTACAGGTGGTATATTTGAGATTCCAGTAGGATTGCTGAACCACAATCGAGTTTTACCTCCATTAAGATCCATGTTAGTTAGACCTCTGAGACGGCGTTCAATAAACGGATGCGCTTTTTTACGTTCGCCCTCATTCTTACCCATTCTGACCCGTCCCTACTTTTTGTAGTTGAGATGAATGCTTCTGTCATCCTATTACAGTATTCCACCCGAGCTCAGAGGCTCCACCTGTGTGCGTTTTTTCTCCGTCTTTCCCCCGCTTAGGCTAATTATTATAATGGCAGTAGGGAGCTGTTGGCAGTTGTGTTGGCCCTGCAGGAGTGGAGACATTGACTAGAGGGTTCAGTTCATACTTTTGTCCTCCACACTGATCTTAAGAATCTGGCCTACATCCCCTGCACCTGAAGAATGAACTCCCTCCCGCACCCGCCCTTAACTGACCTGTCCATCTTTAAGACTCATGCTAAAACCAATCTCTTCAAATATCTTATAAGGCTGAATCCCATTTTTGCTTAGTTATTGTCATTTTAACTGTACATGTCCTGTATTCTTCTGTTTTATAATACATTGTATTGATTGCCCGATTGTAAAGTACCTTTGAGTTTTTAGAAAAGCACTTCCAAATAAAATATATTATTATTTATTAGTAATAATAACACTTAGCTTTAAATAATAATCTTTAATAATGCATTATGTTTTTTCTTCCCTGTTCATACAGTATACTATTTGATAAATCAAGTACTCATAAAATTCAAAGTTGGTAAGTGTACATTTAAGTGTAGTATCTAATAAATGTAATTCACTGTGAATTTATTTTATTTTATTTTATTTTTATTTTATTTTTTAATATTTTTTATAAATGTCAAAAGCCAAATAAAAACAAAGATAATGAGCACACACAAACACTGGTTTGAATTGTTACTTTTTACAAAAGTGTGACGATGCAATGCAACAGCAAGACTTGATAAAAAAAAAATCCAATTACGAATAAATCTTAAATATGACATTATCCTCCATAATATAGTGTATCTGTGTCAAAACAAAAAGCAAACACTAATTTCAATATTGAAATTATATACAATACAATAAAATGACAACACCTTTTTGTACTTACAAAAGTATGCATGTAATGTACTCCAGAAGAGAATGGTTTGTTGCAAGTTTGCTTTTGTCGTGGAATTTCCTTTTCCTTCACATGTGTTTGCCAGCATATTGTCTGTAACAAAGGGGGAAAAAAACACATCTTCCTGCATGTCATGTGCTGCAGTATCTCACAATACTTCTTTTCATTTTAGGTTTTTCATGATTCATGATTTCTTTCATAGCTCAGTCATCATTATTTTGAGCATATGGTCGCAGATATTCTTTTGTTTACTGAAATTGCATAAAATATTGGTCTGGAAAACTTCAGACAAACTTAATGTAATACCACAGGGATGCATAATGGGCCTCAATAGTGGATCTGGTCTCTGCATGCAAGCTCACTGATGTGCACATCCTAACCTTTCAGGGAAAATAAGGTATTCAACTAAAATAAGATTAGACTTTTTTGTACGAGTGAGAATGTTAGAAAAAAAGTTGGAGTTTGAGACCTCAGTTGAATAAGCATAAAATAATTGACTGAATGTCTGGTTTTGCTTTTTCTTGTTCTTTTTCAGACCTCTATTCTGACAAGGGGTGTTGAGAGAATAGCAATCTTCTCAAAGTTATGTGACGTAAGCAGAGTCACTTCCAAGGTAGTGATGCTCCAGCATCATCATGTATGTGCACCTGTAATTAATGTTAAGATGTTATTTTTGCCCTTGCGTGACAAGTAAGAATGTTAAATGGCAACCTCTATGAAATGTCACCCTGGCATTACACCATTATCTTTCAGGTTAAGACTAGTTATTGTTGTTATTGTTTTAATATTACCAGTGGTTAACCTAATTTTAAACTACAATAACAGTTAGGAGTGTTACAATACATCTCAAAACATTGCCTTTGGTGTAACTAACCAGTTTAATCTTCAGAATTAATAAATTGCCACAAAGTGCAATGGGATTATTTGATATTAAAGTAAACCTGGGGAATAAAGCTGAACAGTAATTAAGTCTGCTTAGTAAATTAAACTTTAAATACAGTATTTTATTGTAAGAGAATACGTCTTAATGCACACTGGCCCTGCCCTTTCAAAGATCAGCTAAATGTTCCTAAAAAAGAAAATAATACCAACGCTGCTACTCAGACATATTAAAAACCCTTCAAACAGAGACCTAAAAAGTTTTGATTAGGTGAACATTTTCATTCTTTCTCATACTCATCTGATGTTGACAGTGATGCCTTTAAAGCCCTCACATCCCCGCAAACTACACAGCCTCATTCTGTTTGTCTCCCATTGAGCTTTCGTGGATTTATACGCAGTGTGTAAAGTAAATAAACCTTTATAAGGCTGCTTACAGACAGACTCCAGCAGAATTGGGCTTTTTGAATCTGTTGAAATGATTTTAAAGGGAAGGGCTGAAGGCTATGACTTTGTGATTTATTTCCTCTCCCCTCCTAGTTCAGATTGATGCTTTGTTTTTCCCCCCACAATGACTTCCTGCTTTTATGGCATCATCTTGTGTCCAGAGATGTGGCTTCCCCAATAAAGAGTCTTTTAACTTTTTACATTTCTATAAAAAGGCAAACAACAAAAGGATGAGAAACTGGTTTGAAAAATGGGGGAGCATGTGTGATACAAATGGGACATTTTTCCCCTCTCCAGCTCGTCATATACTGAATTATTACCATTATTGTCCTTGTGGCTCGGGACATCCGTTTGCATGTTCTTCTAAGACTCATGCAAGAACTACAGTGTCCTTGCGTCACAAGTGTCATGTTGGGCCGTTGTCTAAAACAAAGACGCAACTCGGGATCAAGGAGTAGCGAGGGGGACAGGTTGGGCACAACGAGAGACATCCATTTTAATTAAATGCTACACAGTCCCACTCGGAGGCCTTAATACAAGTGGGCTTACTGCAAAGATCTCATTTAGGACAAACAGGATGACTGCATCTTTCTCTCACTATCAGCCATAGCCCTCGCTGGGATGCAGGCCTGTAAAATGACTGATGTTTGTAAAAAGCGACAGTTGTGCCTGCTAAGCACTTCTGCAGGGACGCTGGCGACTTTTTATGTGCGGGTTCATAAACTCCCAGACTAATGCACCCTGACACTCTGTTTTGATATCATTACGTTGTTGTACTCATCCCTTTTTTGAGGGAAAAACGCAAGTACTTTGAAAGTCGAAATTCATAAATACATTTATGTCAAACTGCACTTAATATTGATTTTGTTAGTGTACAGATTCAATAATAAGGTACAGAGTGCATGAATATTTAAATATAATCTTCATTTCTACATCTCCTAATGGCCTTTTCTCCTCTACACTCAATTTAAACATAATTTGAAAACTATAATGTATTGAAAATGACTGGAATTCAACAATAAATCATTGCCAGGCCTTTTTAACATAGTGCAGTATAATTCTCCAAGGGGATGTGCACAATTAGATTTTGTTCAGCAATGATCCTTCCAACTATGGCTTCTCTTTAAGTGTTGTCTGCCCTTTTTCATTGTCCATGCAGACATGGAGAAAAGCCTAAATGGGCTGCATGACAAAGAAGCTCGCCAGACATGTCAAAGGTCAAATGACATGCAACCTCACTTTAAAAAATGATCCCCACAATGTAACTTTTTTTTTAACCCGCACGCTGTCCGTTATTGTTGCCAGCTAATGGCTAAAAGTACAAGCAAGAGTGATGTGTAGCTCGGGCGAGCGCAAATGAATGAACACGAGTGTAATAGGCATGTGGAGCCTCAGCGTGCGATCCATATGATGGTCATCAATAATTCATTCTTGGCTTTGGCCTTTTGGGAGGCATTAAGGTAATATGAAGAGCAGCCGGGCCAAATGGTTTGCAAATCCTTTTTAAGCAGGATCCATGGTATCATTTACTCCAGTCTACTTTACAGTGAATCTAAGCGTTTTAGATACACACTAGTGTTTCATTTTATTGGATGTGATTACAACCTATTGTGTGGCTAACACATGAGAGAGCAGCGTCACAACACAGACAGTTTGTCTGAGCGTGATGATTGCATTACAGGAAATGAATAGAATGTAAAGAGGAGTAGAAGTTTGGCTTTGTGTTAGAACCAAGCGTGGCTCATATGAGCTTCAGGCTGTGGCACATTGACATCTGCTCATAGTTGGTTGTACTTCCTCCTTGAGCATCTTTGCCACAGCCTCACTTCCACTTTGGCGAAGAAACCTTTTGATTTCTCCTTACACTTAGACGTCCATATGGCTGCGGCTTGCTTTGTGTTTCACGCATTTGTTCGCATATGATAGCTTTCACAAAAAAATGATGGTTTTTGTATAATACCTTTCATTGGCATCTCTGAATCCCATTTTATGTATATAGAGCACAGTAGATAGAATGGAGTCACCCAGCAGTTTGACTCCTCAGCCCTGTGATTAGTCCACCCCATAATATGTAAAGGTGGCCCGGCGGTGGCAGCTAATAGCCTCCCTGTCCGTATAAGTTATGGATGTAGCCTTTTGTGCTGCAGGGTCGCACATAAAGGCCCCCTCTTTTTAATTCCCACTCACCCATGGTCAGGCTAAATGGCTGACAGTGGAATTGAAGGGCCCACGTTCATTCCAGCATACATACACTTTGGTTCAAAAAATGGCTATTGTCACAGACTAAAGAGCCCCAACTGCTTTTTCTGCCATAGTCATACAAGGTCCTCTCTGTGCTGAAATATAGCTCTCAGAGGTTTTAATTCAACACAATATGCCCAGTTCGGCAAGTCGTTATATGTTTTTGCTGGGAATAAAGCGGCACAAGTACTTTACAAAATTGTGTCATGCTGTCAGTAAGAAAAACACACACTGAAAAAGGAAATATTTAGAATTTTACCAATATAAAATGATAATATTACAAGAACACATTTTTTAAACCTAAAAGGACTCTGATGATCCAAAAAAAGTCTGAAGAATGTTTCTATTAAAAACATTTCAAGACAAATGTTATGTTATGTTCATGTTCAGATTTTATGTTATGAGAAAAAGTTATGAGAAAAAACATTGCATTTACATGAATAAACTTTTATTGCAAGAACAGCTTATAATATCCTGTAGTGATGTAGTGATTTTTTTCTCCTAATTCTGTGACGCAACAGGTACTGTACATGCTTGTGAGGGCAGTCAACACAGGGACAGAAAAGGGTTTTAAAGCATTAAAACGTATGAATATCAACAAAGTTCACAAATAAGATCACGTAACTAACAACAAAAACTGTAGAAATTGTTTCATTTGTATTATTTATATTTGGAGCTGTAGTCAAGTGAACATTAGATACTGTAGATATTAGTGGGGACATACCAATTTAGGCCTTTTTGCAAAAAGGAAAATGAAATATTCTTCATTTAGTCTTTTTTTCTCATACTGTTATGCTTTTCAGAAGAAGGGAACTAACAATGTGAAATGTGTTCATATCTACGTTTAAAAAAATATATATATAAGGAATGCACATTTTATCGCATAATGTTTTATTGTTATTGATATACTGTATATTATGACTAAACAATGACTGAACAATATATTATAACTAAAGAATGACTAAGTCAAACAAATACTTGTTGGGATAGGCTATGCATTCAATGCATTCTATCATTTTACCATCATCTGCAGTTTGTTAAAGCTGAATTGCAGTTACCATATTCCATCCATGTTTGCATGTGTTTCAATCTTCTTTCTCAGACAACCTCATTGAGAAAGATGTTGTGGAATGCGTAGTGCAGCTACCACTGGCTAATAACACATTGAGTTTGCTGACATTGTATGTAGGAATTTGCCAAATATTTGACTGTTGTGTTGTGATTGTGTCACCTTGTTCAGCATGTGTATCTTACATGATGTGTGGCTTGCATGCACTGAGCAGGAAGTGGGTGAGATATAGTACATTCAAAAGTTAGCACTGCAGTACTTAACCAAGACAGAGAGCACTTTTAAATAACACATTTCTTTTCATGTTTCAACTTTATTGTTGTAATCCAATGACTTCACTCTCAAAGTATTTTTGCATGTCTTTGTAAACACATTTTTCTAAGATCCAACTATGAAAACATTGCATTTATAAATAAGGAATCCTACTTTGCAGAAAACTACAAAAATATTGCATTTATGGATGAGAAATCCTACTTTGCAGAAATTCACTTATCACGGTCAGGTCTAGAAGCAGTTATTTCTGAAGAAAGTGTACTGCAGGCGAAGTGTATTGTTATTTTTTCCACACAGATCAATGTGTTAAAAGTATGGTAGATATTACAATTTGGGGGTTGGTAGCATTATTCAAATTACAACATCATTTTGCAGCCTAACACTATTATTTATTAAATGTTGCAGAATTCCTTTTTTAGCATTTCTGAGTGGCACTCAATTTTTTTGTTCCTTGAGTGGATTATTAAAAATAGATCATTCTTTGTAATAGAGACATATCTGTCGCTTTTCATATTTGAATCCTTATTCAAGGAAAACATGGTACATTAATAAAAAATGACAGAACATATTCTTAATGTAATCATGCGAGGGTTGATAGGAATTGCAAATGTCTCACTGACTGAACCAACACACAAATGTATTTCCATTAATATTACAAAATAAAATAATCATGTAGGGAATATATTAGATTTGGGTTTGTGGGAAAGGCTGAAATGTAGTAGCTTCCCATTAAAGTGAGATGTTGGGAACAAGGTGACCTGAGACAAAAGTAGAATGCTTCTCCATGGGGAACCTTGGAGAAACTTGAGTTTAATGCAAAAAGAGTCTGCAGAAATAAAGTACAGGTGCCAAGATGCCAGTTCACGAACCTCCTGCAATAAATACCAGCTATTATGATCGACTAGGCACTATCACAAATGACCAAAAATATCTCATCAGCATTGGAAAGTTTTCCTGAAAGAGACTGGGAATGAGGATTCTGCAGACACTGGCTTGAAATAGAGAGGCACCTTTCAAAACAAGTCAATATGCAGCACAGAAGAAAGAGGTCCTAATTAGATTCATTTGCCACTTGGATCAATGTTTTCCAAGGGATGTGAGTTATAGAGTCAGAGTGGGGCATAAATAATCAAAAACAAATAAAGATGTGTGTTTGGAGAAATACGGCTGATAGTGCTCATAAAATCTCTGCCCAGCGAGCAAAAGCAAAATGAATATTTAAAGATGGAAGGGAAGAAAATACCTATGGGTGTAGGAGGGCAAGGGCGGTTTCTGAAAAGGGGCTGACCTTGGCCGGCAGAGTGGAGGAATCCTTCAGAGGGTACCTTGGCCATACTTAGTGAAAAGTAGATAATTTGTTAATGTCACACACTTGTTGGAAATGGCAGATAAATGGATTTCAGCCATTATTTTCCAGCCTAAGTGAAGTGAAGGAGGAAACGTTGCGGAGAGGACAAACCCAGTTATGACTGATAAGTGTCTAAAAGCTAATGAAGGCTGCCTAGGCCAAGGTCAATGGCTGAGAGTGAGATGCTATGTGCTGCACCGTTGTCCCACCGCTTAAATATGGAGGAAATATACATTGAGCTTTTAACACCTTGAAACATAGGAGAGACTTGTATATGAAATATGGCCATGTAATGGCTTTTTAATGATGGCCTCCCAACCCACTATTCTGGCCTGAGATTGGAAATCAGAGGTGAACCTTGATATCACTGCACTAAGTGCTTGTAATGCACCGTAACTTCTGGCCGGCCCGTTGAGTGAGACAGTTTAGGCCAGCAGATAAATGCCCCTTATGTGGACAGGGTCTCGGCTGGCAGGAGGACATGGCACTTGCCGTGATCCCTGCACGAGGACCTCCTCTGTGACCGGATAGCCTGTGATTTGTGGCTCCTCATGCGGACGTCTACACAACATGATGAATCTCAGCAAAAGTGACTGTTTTGTGGCTGGGCAAATGCAATAAATGCTAAAGTGAATGCACACCTCACATTTCAGCAAGCCTTTATGCATGACAGCATATCTTCCCAAAGGGACAATATCGTAGAAATAAAACTTGGATATACTTTGGAGTGACCAGTGTGCAGCTTGTTCATCAGAGTACATTTACCTCTGAAACATCCCAGCGCCTGTGAAAATGGGTCAACACACAGTCATTATTTCATAATTATTTGGCAACACAAGTGAGTCACCGTGTCTCGCCTACAGCCAGGCATGGTGGCATCAGTGACATGGTCTGCGTCTGCATAAGTGCTGCAGGCACTGGGTAGCTGTGGTTCATTGAGGGAAACATGGATTTCATGTACTGTGACATTCTGAAGGCACGGTGCTCTTGTACTGCCAGCCATGTAGGCAATAATGGCTCTGATAGTTATTTCCAAGTTTCATTTGATAGTATTGTCCCTTGAGAAGATATGATACAATCCTTGCTAAAGTGTGATTAGTTTATACAGAGACTCATCACCAGATATGTTTCAATCCAAAAGTATTCAAGTTTTAAGAGTTGGAAAAAATGCGTAACACTGAAGATGTGGTCAAAATACAAACTTGCCTACTAATAGCGTAGCACAGGACGACTGAACACAGAGATAGAACAAGCACGGTAAAGCTCATGTTGGAACTTAGTCAAGCTAGAATATAATAGAGTGCTTGACTTTGTACTATTTCCTCCAAAATCTTGTGAGAACATTTTGAAGAATGATCGCCGTGAGGAGCGGAGGTCGTTGCTGCTGCAGTGGAGTACAAGCAGACCTTTGGCTGGACTTTCAGTTTTGACTTCCATAATCCAATCAACTGAGTGAATAATTACCAAATAATAACACTGTGCGCAACATAATCTTGGCTCCATCCACTGGAGTGGCTTCCCACCCCACCACTTGTGTGCTTAATGTCCTCTAAAGACCCATATTACACCCCAATTAGATGGCACTCTTGTTTCCTTACATCAAGGGCTTGACTCTACTGGCTTGTCACCCTCCCTTGGCCTAATCAATTTCATTACTCCAGTTACAGCCCCAGCCCTGGGAAAGCTGTGCCCTTAAACTTCAGCTCCTGCTTTAATCGATCAATAGTCCACGTCCCTGCCAAGGTTCCATTTAAAGTTCATTTATTTCAAGCCATCATATAAAACAAGACAAAGCATCAATGCAGACGCACTTTGTTTTATTTGTATGAGGGTTTCCACCGCGACACTCAAGTACACTATGTTTTTGTCATCGCTTTGTTCTGGGAAGGCCCATTACTGTAGGTCACAAGCTTCGTGTTGCTGTAGTGTATTTTTTATACCTTATCTTACAAACAACATCCAGCGGTCCCTCGCTACATCATTGTTGCCTCACTCGATCACGATTTATCAATAGTTAATTCTTTATCGCTGTTTCATGGTTGATTATGGCCTATTATTAGTCCAAAAAATTGCATATTTTAACAATGGATGGGTTTTCAAAGTGCGTTTCCCTCACCTGCTACACTGCAATCGCACCACCAAATAAGGGCAATGTGGAGCGGCGTTATTGGACAGTTAATGGCAAATACGACGTTGACTAAAACCCAGGTAATGACAAAAATGAACACAGTTGTGTTGTGCAATATGGGCTCATGCGGTCTTGTATACTGCATCAACTTATATTGTACATATCAATGTATTGTGATCTCTTTACAATTAAATATATGCGTTGTGTGATTTGAGTTGATCATTTTGTAAGTAGCTTGCAGGTTGAAAAAGTGTGAGCACCCCTGGTACAAGCCATGAAGTCCACCATTCCACTTGGGAATGTAGTATTTTACGTTGGTAACTAGGTGTCAGGAATTGTTTTGTGAGACACTCTTTTATTACTGGTCTGGAACTGGAAATGATCAATTGTAATAATAATCATAAGTAGGGATGTCGGATATCACTTCCTGTCTGCCACTGATCACCTGACAACGTAAACTGTCTCAAATGGCTTATTGTCTTTGTTTATATCTACTATACAAATGTAAAGGTGAGCATTTAATGTCTAGATGGCTTTAGTAATGCAAAAATAAAGTATAATGTACAGTGTAATTCCAACCATAACAAAAATCTTTTTTTAAACAAAAATCATGGAGTTCGCACATTTCCCAATCGAATGCAGGTCACAAATTTAAGGTGAAGTTGTCGTGAATGCGCCTACCATTTGAGCCCATAAGTTGGCCCATGGTGCCTGTCAGTTTCTGTTTGTCAGCATGTTGCCAGCAATATAATGTTTCGGAAACATTAATATACATCATGACTTTCTGCAGCCTTTATAATGTATAATTGTAATGTCTTCAATGTACGTGTTACATCCTTATTGCTGCAAATGTGACAACAAAATACAGAGAATTGTCATACGGGAGGCACTTGCAGTACTTGTTCTATTGACGGGTGGGTGCACGCGTGAGCTGGAAGATGCTTGCTACTGCTGTTCTTCCACAGATGAAAGTCCTGCGACTTTTTTAATAGCTGGTGAACAACAAGTCAAGTGCAATCAAGATTTTTATGCTCTGCTGAACAAATGAGTGTCCAAGATGGAGAATTATTTTATCATTATTTACCAGGAGGTACTAGAAAGTGTCATCGCTTTTCCTGGAGAAGGGTAGCGTGTGTGTACTTTATATACAAATAAAAGGTAAGAACAGAAAAGGTTATTTTGTGTTTGAGTATTTGAAAACAATTTCAAGACATTTATAAGTGAATTATTCTCTTAAAGAGGAACATGTCACGGTTAGGGGAGCGCATTGTGGCGACCACCCCAGGATGCGAGAGACTCGTACCCAAGAGCAGTAAAAAAAGTGTTTTAATAATACCTGCTGCAGTGCAGTGGGAGGAATGTCTAAACAAACAGAACACTCGCCAGAAAGCAATACACATGACTGCAATGGAAAGCAGTCTTTCACCAACAAAATGAAGGAGCACACACCTGAACTAAAATAAATCGGTAGCAGGTGTGAAAAAACCAAGAAATGAAATGCAGGCAACCCGGGAAGAACTACAAAAATAAGAGACTAAACAGGAACTCAGGCATAAGGAGGGAAACTAAAACAGGCTGTCACGCAGACAAAAACATGGAGCGTGACACAACAGGTATTAACATAAAAAACTGAAACTGAACAAGAAAGAGTCAGTGCCTCAACAGCCAAGAACCTGGCCACATGTCACTGGCTGCGAAATGCGAAATGTGTTTCTTGGAAATCGTGAGGGCTACATCATTCTTAATGATATGAAAGGCAAGGGTCAAGGATAGCCCATTGGTGACCTCACAGGTAGTAACCGTGTTCTATATTAGGCATGTCTTGCCGATGGTTGGGGTACTAATCAAATTTGAACACATTTGTCAACCAGATTCTACACAAATCTGTAGTCTCCAGAGAGGATGTCTCAAACCCTTTTCCTGTAATTCAGGGGAAAATGAGGTTTCATATTGTATTCATTTTGTCTACACATTCTAAAAAAGCTCCCCCTTTCCTCACTGAGAGACAGGACGAGACTTGGAAAGTATTAATGAGTTTTCCTTATTAATCCCACATGTATATTTTCACAGGACTCCTTACGCCTTCCAAGCATTTCTTTCTTCACAGCCCCCTGTGGATACTGCAAGTGTAACATCTTATATTATCACCAGTTAATTAATTTCAATGATTAATGAAATATACCTAGGTCTGTCTCCTCCATTACTTTTTCCCACTTGTGAAGTCTACAGAGGGACCAAGCTTTGGTGCACAATTATATACAGAATTAAGGTCCTTCAATATTCATAAGGCTTCTATAGAAGATGATTGTGATTGTGCATTGCTCTCAGACAACTTCATTATCATTCACAGCTTGACAAATCCTTGCCATGAATTTGGAAATCTAATGATAATTTGCTTCGGCTTTTGTGAATGAGGTCCCAATTTACATGAACGTCACCCCCCACACCCCCCGCCCCACTCAACAATAGTTGAAGTCATGCGTTTGTCTTTTTTGGCGGCCCCTGCGTGCCTCTTTGCATCAGCAGTCTGTCCTGTTTAATGGTGAAGACACCGACTGGCTTTTTACACTTGAGTAGCCACAAAAGCTGCCAGCGTCTCAGGTTGCATGACAGGTGTCAAGACAACCACCCAGTGACTTTTGTGGACTTTGTGTGTTCATTTGTGCTGCTGGTGAGTCGGTGCGTGACGGGCCGACCGCAAACACAGCCACTCTCCTTGGGTGTCCACATTCGTGAGATGGAACGTGCTACCTGTCGCAGGACATTTTCTCATGTATATGAATCATCACCCACAATAGCAAGACACAACTGGGAGCTACACAAATAAGAGGCTTTGAACTTTTTAATATGAACTTATATGGTTTTTCATAAAATAACATTTAATGGTATGTAATTCCACTATGTAAACGCTCCAAACTATATATATGTTATATAAGTAAAGCTAAATAAAGTGTTTTCAAAGTTTATATCGAGTTTTGTATTGTTTTCATGTCATTTCAAATAGCTTTTAAACTATTATTTTTCTAAAAGATGGATTTCCCCTGCAAATGTCAAGTAGTGTAACCACAGCAAAAGGAGAAATAGTAAATATTTATTTCCACCAACAGTGTATGCAAGTGTACTTATTTGAAGCAGTAAACGGTTACCTATTCCAGTGTATCGCTTCAAAATCCATTTATTAAGATGATATAAAACTAAAATTGTGTGCAATTTTGCAATATAGAGCTGGAAAAATGGTAAAAGCCCTTAGCGTTTTTGAAAGAATATTTGACAAATTATACGTAAGCTGTTAAGGTATATGCTAGTTTGTTGCGATAGATGATTACTTCCTGTTGCCCATGAATGGTCCTGTAAATTATATTCCTTTCATGAAACCAGTTACGCCATCTGACCATGTTGCTTTGACAGCAAAAGTGGCACTAAAAATCAAGCATGACAGTCAAAGTCAATTCAACTTGCCCTTTTTATTGCCGCAAATTACAGACTATTGAGCACACTTCAGTATAAATTGCACCCACCAAATTTAAAGAGAACCATTTAGGCCTCACTTTCTTTCTTCTTCTATTCTTTCTTCTTCTTTTATTTCGAGGCACACAAAATACACAGGACAGCACATACACCTATAAACAGGAACAATTTGGCTCGAAAAGGAGTGGGAAGAAGACAACCTTTTTACTCCCACCCCCTTATTTGTAATACTAAAGGCTTTTATATTAATGCAATATGCAGTAATACATGAACAAGATATCACACCTACAAACACATATGTAGAATATACACTATTATTAATGTGTTATACCTTGTACAGCTTGTGACATTACTCATTATTATACCATCATTATATCAACATAACATGTATTAAAGATCATTCCTGGATTTACTATACAGTAAATATACAGTATATATACACATACATACTGTATATACAGTATACACACAAACACATACCATTTTTTTGCATACAAGAGATATTTCAATAAAAGATATAATAGTAATCAGTGTTGATGGTAATAATAATTAGTTTGGAGAGCATGTATCCTGCATGAAGCAGAGCCAAAGACTTTGTGGAACTGTTACCAGAGAGGGACTGCGCTCTAGCAACACCAACACTCCTGGCCAAGTGTCCTATGCTGTGCATTAAAAAGACAAGATTTCAGAGGTCAGTTGCTAGGAGATGGACGATTTCCTTACACGGAGTCTCCACTTGTCTGCCCTAAGCTAGGGATGTTATTGCATGTGTCCTATACTGTGCATTAAAAGAGACAAGATTTTGGTGGTCTTCTGCAAAAAGGTGGAAAATCTCCTGCAAAAGAACCTCCACCTGTCTGCCCTGATCTGTTGAGTTTATTGTATGAGAAAAAAATCCAGAAAAGACAACATAGTAATGACAATATGTATATCTTTCATGTGATAATGTCACGATCCGGGTGTTGTGCCCGTGACAGTTTAGGATTTTAAGTGGGGTTTCCTTTGTTGTGGTGTTTTCCTTTGATTAGACACACCTGTTCCTCATTTGTGTTTTGTGCTATTTAAGTTCAGGTGTGTGCAGCTTTAGTTTGTCGGGTCATTGCATGTAATTTTGTCATTGTTGCCATACGGTCATCTTGTTGCTCCTACTGTGAGTTTTGCCTTTTGCCTTTTTTGCCATTTGGATGTCGTATGTGCTTCGCTTCCCGTGTTCCTGTTTTTTGTTCCTGCCTCGCAGCTTCATTATTAAAAGACTCTTTTCCCTCACTTACCTGCCTGACGTCCTGCTCGCTCCTTCCCCGGGGTTCTCGCCATGCTGCGCCGAGCTAGCCGAGCGGCTGATCGTAACAGAATGACCCGACCACAATACAGCTCCCCGGACGGCAGATGGGCCAGGATTTTTTTTGCGGCGATGGAAGAGGAGACGGCCCGGTACTCGCCGAGGGAGCTGGAGGGCATGATGTGGGGGCCAGGCGGCAAGCTGGTTCCCATAGCGTCGGTGTGGCCTGAATCTGCCACGGACGCGCCGGCCCGTCGGCGTCGGAGAGACCCGGCGGTACCGACCTGGAGACGTCGACGGGGTGAGTCGCAAGCCCTCCTCCAAACCTCCCTCCACCCTTCCCTGGTTCCGG